>OZ010699.1:8799521-8877630 GCA_963932265.1 Thymelicus lineola
AATTTTCACGCAAACGAAAGGTAAGTATGCCAGGAAAAAATTGAATACTCGAAATTTTAATTAGTTCATTACTTTTGAAAAATTCTAAAAATATAAGCAAATTTCGGATCTGATGTAATATTTTATTCTAAAATTGGTAGTCAGTATCAAAATAACATATTTCAAGTTTAAAAGAAATGTAGTCATATTAAATAGTAGTATATATATGTTACATTCTACAGTCTTACTATTATTTACTTATCATTTCAAACATAGAGTAAAATGTTACTTAGCATTTTAGGAATAATTTATTGAATTAAATGAATACTGTAGAATCTTAAACATACTTACATCTACATAAATTGCATTATCACAATACTGCAACTATAGTTTATTAAAAATCATTAATACAATTCAAAATTAACTAAAAACCATGATCTGAATATACAGTAGTTTTATTGTTAACAATATGATAAAAGTTAAATGATACTAATTATTTTATTTTATATAAAAATTAAACATATGCTTTAAAAAATGTGTTTAATATATATCTTAATTCAAAAATAGTATTCCTATTAAACCATAGCTGTTGCGAAAACAATTAAAAGTATCGTTCGTTGTATTCCAAGCGAGTATCGTGGTACCAGCCTGCGGTGTGGAGTTCCCTTAGGAAATTAATAGTCCAGTTCGTGGGCCCTTACCGCTGTCAAGTTCATACGTGGATCGCTAGGTGGCGCTCGTAGTCTGAAATTTTATGAAACATTAATGTCTGCATTTGAAAATGTATTGTTTGTATGAGTTTTAGGATCAAAACCATTTCTTTTACTAATTTACATAAAAAAAATAATTCAATTGTTTTGTATTTAATGCCGTAATCATTTTTTCATTTGCATTTTACATTAGGACAAATTTTCCCAAAAATAAATGTAACTAATTAATTATTGAAGAAGAAAAACAATCGATTGGATTACCTTTTCGGAGAACTCATATGCAATTTATGCAAAAAGTTAATTAGTCTATTCAGAGAATTCATTCCGTGCTCAATTAAGCTTTTTAATTAATTCAAAGAACTCATTAACTTATTGTCCAAGAAATGATTTTAGTTAATTTGGACTTAAGTGAAAAATGAGTTACTAGCCGACGTCCAAGAAGACGATCATCAAATGGTAACTGATACCACAGTTACCATCTGGTAATTGATTCCACAACCCATTGACATTCGTGACACCAGAGGCATCACCGATGCGTTGCAAATTAAAAAAGTGGGCAGCCTACTTCGCCATTGAATTATTTTATCTTAAACATTGTATTGTAACTAATTAATTCTAATTAATTGTAAATTAATAAATCGATAAACGCTTCACAAATGATATGACAAAATATTTATGTGGGAACAGTCCCAGTATTGAGTTGCAAAACTCCAAATGTACAAATCTCTATCAGTTTAGGAGAGGCTTCAAAGTTGAGATACTGTTCATAAAATAATGCTGCAGAATTCAGGAATATTCCCACAGTAACAACCTGGGATAAAACGTTGCATTCTAAAACCTGAGCCAAATTAATACGGCGCTTGCGTTTACCGCTTCCCGGGAATTACTATATTTGTCCGGTATTTTAAAACGAGTTACAAAGTTACACCGTACCTATAATATAAAGTTATTCCTCACAAGTTTATTTACAGCGAAAATATTATAAATCCTAATACTAAAATAATACATTAATTAATGATACGATTAATATGTACTGAATTAATTACTAATTACCGAACTAAATACCGAAACTGCTAGGATAGTCTATTTTGCTTATTTCCACAGTGTTATGTCTTATGCCATCTTGCTGTGGGGCAAAGCAGCCAATATAGAACCAATTTTCATACTCCAGAAAAGGGCTGTTAGGGCTATTTATAAACATAGGTCTCGGGAATCTTTGCGTGAAAAGTTCAAGGAAATAGGTATACTTACAGTAGCTTCTACAACACAAAATATTCTCTTACTGTTTCTATTGTGTGCTTAGTTTTTAAACCTAAAAAAATTGTAATCCGGGCTGTCGGCAACCTAATAAAAGTCTTCAGTGACCCACTGCAGGGTTCTTCATGCCGCTTATGTAGTTATGATATTTTCTTAAATTCCGAATAGTAGTATATTATAATAAGATTAATATTATAGTATATTAAGATTGCTTTCTCCTTTACAGATTTTCATAAACTAAAAGCGTAACTAATGTATTTAATAAAACCCTGTGACCGATTGACAGTGGTCTTATAAAAATTTGTTAAGGAACCTTTTACAGCGCCTCTTACAACACGCCTCCTCAATATCGCCAAAGACAGATCTCGAAAGCCAGGCAGCCAATAATCCAACTGCCAGGCTATCACAAAGTACTGCTCTTATTTTCAACAATAGACCCTCAGTAACAAACCTAATTAAAGCTTGGGTACTATCCATTATGTGGCTTAGGTACATCAGGAAGTAGGTACAGGTATTTTCCTAAATAGAAACCTACATAGTTCCAACTAACTTCTGACTCCGCCCTGGCTTTAGTTCCAGCAAAGTAGTTGCTCGAGCGACCAACGAATCTAATTCCTGAACAGCGAACTCAAAGTTGGAAGCCATTACGGACTAAGTCCTAGACGCAACGCACTCGCAATTACCATCCGGCGGAGTTTGAACCGCTCATATATATCCATTACGCGCAAAATATGAGCAAAGTGCGAAGTTAGACAGCGCTATCCTTTGGTGGCTATAATTTATACGAACTATGCTAAGAGCGTCAGCAATGGAAAGCGTACTGTCTTAAAATTCAGTACAAAGCAATGATATTGTGTGTATAAAAAGAGGGTGCAAACTGTAGGTTTTTTACTAATTTCCCTACTAGTATTTGATTCCGTTTTGATTAACAGTAACTTAAAAGTGTATTATTGAGAAACGGTACATACCTTAGTTAAAACTTAAAACTGCAGTAGTTTAATTTAAATTTCCTAATTTAGTTGCAGGGGATTTCATACTATCTTGTTTCTCGTTTTCGCCGTCATTCGCAATGACATCTTTGAAGGAAAATTATATTTGTAAGATTTTAAGTACCTACCGGTTAAATTAAAAGTTCATGTAAGTCAAAATGAGAGACAATTATTATAGCAATAGGTTATGTTTTTTCTGTAGCTTAGCTTAGCTACTCTAGCTCTAAACAGCTTTCATTTTTCTCGCTCCATCAGATGATCATTTGCCCGTTACATCTACCTAAATAAAGATTATACTACTAACAGTTGTAAGAGACATCGGTAAGCCTTTTAATTTAACCGTTAATCGAACTTTTCTGCTGACGCTACGTACGACAAAGCTCCGAAGCGGCCGCCGTAATTGTACAAAAGTTCCGATCCTCGGCCGCACTGAATTTGTTACGTAGTTCCTTCCCATACTACACCACTAGTATAAAGATTATACGTTATAAAATTAAATGATAAATATATTTTTCGAAATTATGCATTAATTTTTTAATGTAATTATCAGTATTCAGTACATTTATAGTAAAACTCTTAGAAATATGTAATATAATTTTTATATCTATGTTGACTGATCCAAAAGCCAGTCCAAGCTAAGAAAGACGTTTCCCGCAATAGGGAGACCTATAACATACTAGACTATGTAAGGGGGGGGGGGGTATGTTAATAGCTAAAATAAAAAACAAACGCTACAACATTTTGCCAGACAACTGACCTGAGAATTATTTACATATCGGTAGAATAAACGCAGTCAGAAAATTCAAGATCTTTCAGTACATACTGATAAAGACCATTTCTGAAAGACAAAAAAAAACTTTTACTTGATTACATAAAAAATAACCAAACCAAAATGGATCTTAATTAATATTGATCGTCTGCTAATTGAAACGAGCGAAAATGTCGTCTTAACTTCATTAAAAATCAAAAAGGGGCAGTCGCGTCTGAAATCGAATTACCTAGATTGTGATCGTCGAACGAGGTGTCCGTAATCGCTATCCGGATTACACTTAAGCTAAAACGGAGATGGGATTGGCATTTACCGATTTTGATTTAAGGCTATAATATATTATCATATTATATATAATCATATTATGACGGCTAAATATTTTTAAACGCAACGGTTATATAACGGTGATACCGATATTTTGAAACCAGTTATCAGTCGTTAAACATCATTGTTATTGTTACAGACTGGCGTGATAACCTATTGACTAGTGTTAATTAAATAAAAACACGAGGACCCTTTTTTACATAAATTTAAAATTATATTTTTTATCATAAAAGTATTTCACATATTGCTAAAAGGTTTCAAATATAATAAGAATAAACAACCCCTGATTCCTGTGGAATTAATAATTATAAAATAAAATAATTAACATAATTTCGACGCGTATCTTAGGAAAAACTAGATCGTGTACATAACGTAAACAACACAATTCATTGAATAATGTAATTTTTTTCCTGTTACTATTATTTGTTTTAATTATGATAAGTTGTCTTAGTTATGGGAAGTTGTTGATCATCCACAACACAGGGTATCCTAGTGTGGGATCAACGTCTTAAGCATAAGATACCATTGTAATTATGATTATTGAACAATAAATAAATAAATAAATTCCACGTCAATATCGATATTCGAATAAAACATTTGATCTATTAATTTTCAGCACTAGTATTATATCCACTAGTGTTAAAAATTTAACACTTTAAACGCTGTACCTACTCGTTATTAAAAACCCTTAGTGAGTACAAGTCCTAAAGTGAGCACGGCGAGTCCGAGAGGAGTTGGGATGAAGTTGGGCAGTTGGGCGGGTCTTGCGGCGCGGCGTAATGAGTTCGGCTTGTTCGAGAGTAGCGTGTGCGTAGAGGAACAACTGGGCATAATTTTATAGTGCTTAACCCCTTTTGTACTGAGCTAGGTACTCTTCTTCACACACAAATATTTTGAGACGTGAAAACCCACAGATATAGGCTGGCACTTAAAACTTATCTCTCATTTTAATTTTATTAAGAAATGTCAGATAATCATAATATTATTATTTATTTATTAACAATTTTTGTACACAAATACAGTTGATTTACATTTTTACATACATTTTTTAAAATGCGTCACATTCTACACCTCTAATTCATAAACTTCATGTTTTGTCGAAGCAAGCTTGCGACAGTTCTGCTGTAACGTTTGTTGGTTTTTCTCAAGAACTTTATTTATGCATTTGGATTCTGGATTGGTCGAACTTACACACCGATACTCTATGAAAGGTCAACGTCAATTAGGCCTATGATTGATCGAAATTGTTCATCACTCACCACTTTGAACTTTGCCGTCCAGAAGTATAGGTCTCCGTTTCTCTCTACAATAGTAAACCGCTGCCGCAAGAAAGGCCCCTCTGTACTTACATATTTCATGCACGGAGCTAAATTTTGGGTCCGCTCTCGAGACTACTGATATTTATTGGCCGCGGCCGGACTTTTTTAATATAAATGTTCTTTGTTCCTGACGGGAGAAAGTTTTAATGAAAATTCAAATAAGGACAACTTTTTAACCTTTTGGTTTTTCGTATTTTTAGAGAGGAATTGTTTTTTTGTTATTTCAAGGACCGGTTAGAACTGGTAGGTGCCCTGGTTACGTATGTAATACACCCATTATTACCTTTTAGGTCTCTAAAATTAATGTCCTTAGCAGCCTACATCACAGCACTAATTTTTCCTTATAATTAGGGAAAATTGGAACTTCATCACCTTATTTTTAGATGGTGGCTTGCCCAAATGGCATAATTACATATGTACTTATAGGCATTTTGATATCTTGCAATGTATCACCTTAATGATTGTGGAATGCTTTATCCTAGTAATAATATTGTGCTTAAAAAGGAAAGTTTAGATTTATTGTTTTTTTTTTGTTTTTTGTAATGGATAAACTCAAAAACTACTGGAGCGATTTCAAAAATTGTTTCACTAGTAGAAAACTCTTTTCTTTCTTAATAATATAGGCAATATTTTATTTAAAAAAATCGGGTTCTATACGAAAACCGAAGCAAAGTGAGAGCGGTTACTAGTATGTATAATATTAAAATAATATTGTTATAATAAACCAAATAGCACGAAAGAAGATTACCTGCCGTACCTTTAAGAAAACTCTTTCCGATTGGATGACGCCTATACAGGGTTATTTGTAACTCGACGTATTCCTGGCGGGAGCTGATGAAGGAGCCAAAATGCAATATATTTGATGTTCATTTGTATGAGCAAAAAAAAAAATCTTGCTACTTGTGGAGATATTTGCAATTTAAACTTTTTTCGTTATTTACCCGGATTTCTGCGTTTAGGTACAAATTGAAAAAAAAATACGTATGGTATGGTTATTATTTAAAATTATTTTTCTAACTAACACTTCAATAAAGCCCACCCTACCTTATTAAGATGAAAATTCCTTCAGAATGAAAAACTACGAGCTACAACAAAAACAAAATTATTTTAAAAATACAAGTTACGTGACAAAATATGTCGTCTAGATGAAAAAATTACCATGACACTAGGCATACAAGTTATTAAAAAAACTTGCCCATTTAATCAGCTTTTTAAAAAGGTATTAATGTTAATCCAAAAACATGTAATTCTTAACAAAAACGGCGTTTCACTCATCGTAGGTAGACAAAAGCGAGGACGCGACTTTGTTTTGGATGTCGTATTTATTATCTGCTTTTCGATGTGATTCCTGAGGGGACGATGTGGATGGACTGTTGTTGGCCGATGTTCCAGAAGAAATTAAAAATAATTTATTATTTCAACATGACGGGTGTCTTGCTCACTACCAACTTACTGTGCAACAGTGGTTGAATAATACATACCCAAATAAATGGATGGGAAGAGGAGGGCCAATACCGTGGCCTGCACGAAGCCCAGATCTCACGCCGTTAGATTTTTACGTGTGGGGTCACATGAAAAGTCTAGTTTATGCCACCAAAGTCAGTTCGATAGAAGAATTAAGAGAACGAATTATAAGCGCGGCGGAACAGATAAGATCAAGTTTTAGCTCAAGGGTGACAAAAACAGAAATGAGAAAAAGGATTCGGACCTGTATAAGAAATAGAGGGGCTCATATCGAGCAAGACGCATGAACAAAAAAATAATAGTTTGTGCATTACTTTTACGCTTTATACTTTTTAACCCTGAAATATGCTCTACCTATGATGAATAAAACGTTGTTTTTGTTAAGAATTACATGTTTAAGGATTAACATTAATATCTTTTTAAAAAGCTGATTAAATGGGCAAGTTTTTTTAATAACTTGTATGCCTAGTGTCATGGTAATTTTTTGAACTAGGCGACATATTTTGTCACGTAACTTGTATTTTTAAAATAATTTTGTTTTTGTTGTAGCTCGTAGTTTTTCATTCTGAAGGAATTTTCATCTTAATAAGGTAGGGTGGGCTTTATTGAAGTGTTAGTTAGAAAAATAATTTTAAATAATAACAATACCATACGTATTTTTTTTCAATTTGTACCTAAACGCAGAAATCCGGGTAAATAACGAAAAAAGTTTAAATTGCAAATATCTCCACAAGTAGCAAGATTTTTTTTTTTGCTCATACAAATGAACAACAAATATATTGCATTTTGGCTCCTTCATCAGCTCCCGCCAGGAATACGTCGAGTTACAAATAACCCTGTATACTATCGATCAAGAAGTTTTTATTCTTCCTGACTGCTAAGAGTATTCCTTCCCTGTCATAATTATATTATGAGAAATGAGTATCATTGCATAATTATGTCGTTATTATACCTAGCACTTACAAATTAATCTAAATTAGGCTATACATAATCATGTATGCAAAGCGAAGTATCTCCCAATTCTTATCACCTTGAGATTCTGTAGTCACCACGATTAATTTTAATGTGGTCAACGTCTCTATTGAGTAACATCACAATGACGACGCTCCTTACTACTTAATAGTCCTCTAACATTCGCTTGCTACGCTGCATAAAACCCAATGTAATTAATTAAGTGTAGGTTCTACAAGGGCACTTCATTAAAATGTGCCACAGACCAAATAAAGAGGGTTTTATTTGCCTTGGATCCCTGAGGCAACCCGACGTGTAAATAGACGCGAATAAATAATACCTAATGTAGGGAAATGTAGAGAAGGTTTGTTTTGTTAGGTATATAGAACCCTCCTTGGGATTTGCTCAGGTTAAATTAGAATTCGCGTAAACCCGGAGGAATACCAAGGAATGCTGGAGCGAATATGAAAATATTATGAGGAGGTTACGAATTTTGATGCTTACTTTATTCTTATGAAGAGTTTCTTTTTTAAACTAATGCCACGAAAAACATAATCGATCGACATTAGTCGGCCAAAAATTTTGTACCTTCTACTAAAAATATATTTTTTTTATGTGGAAGCTTTGATTAATAAAATACTTAATTTTTTCACTATTTTACTTTTTATCTTAAACTCGGCCATTATGATGTTTCAGTACTTACAAATTAGTGGTGAGGTCATTTAATGACATTCGAATTTTTTTAACGGGAGCATTATAAGCGCAAGACTGGCGTTTCAGTTATCTAGAATTGGAGATATCCATAGATAGGCCATTTGACGTCAATCGTGTCTAAGTTATCTACGATAAGATACTTACTGTTGACATCGAACAGCATTAACTGCTTCTTTCTTGCGGTCATAAAATTACTAGAAAGCCCATAAATATGCCAAAAACTTCACTTTAATAACAAAAAAGCGGTAAAGCAAATGTGAACTCTCTACCCACACCTACGACCTTTCCGCTCGCAAAATTAAAATTCTCAAACAAATCCACACTTGGAAAAAGATATATGAGGGTGTTCTTTCATCTTCCCCCTCTGGGTAACCTTAGCCGTTTGCGGCGGAGGGAGGGAACTCGGAGGGAACAGACCTGCGGCGGTTATTTATGGCCCTCTCGGGTCCCGTGAAGTGCCCTCTGAATATAAATCGTGGAAGACTTAAAATGTAAAATAAGAACGTAAAATACCATATTTGAAAATAGGTCGCCATGAAATTATTGGCGGGAATATCCTTAGCTCACAATAAATTCATGCTGCTTTACTTTAGAACTTTCTAAAAATTAAATACTTGTTTATGTAATATTATAATAAATATCAATTTAAAATATTTATTTCAATAACTACTATTCCAACAGTTTTCGAATTAATGCTACTATTCTATACAGAAATAAAAGTATATATATACATACAAGAACAATGAACCTGAAACTAAAAACCCAAAAAAATATAATATAAAGCCAAAAACAAAAAAATATAAAAAATATCAATTACATCTATTTGTTGACTGTTTTTAAAAGTCAAGCAACAAGGTTACAATTTTTGTCATGAAAGATATGAAAATTTCCAGTACCTAAATATGAAAAAATAAACAAATAAGGATATGAAATGCACGCACGCAGAATCGCACGCAGAATAATTAAATGTACTTTTACATATGCTTAATACAAACATCATCCTTCTAAACGCAAAAAAAAACTTATCTACACTTCAACAAAGCGTTGTACTCAAAAAATAATCATGTCATCCTTTTGTTGTAAAAAAACTCCGTCGTAAGCCCATCATCCCCGCGTTACGCTCGTGTGCTTGACTTCACTGAAATTTGTGAGCTGTCTAATTCACAAGAAACAGCGGTTTTAATGTAAGAACTAGAAAAGTATTTTTCGGGTTTCAAATGAAGAGCAATTGCATTTAAATGTGAGAGCTAGAATAGTTAATAAGTTTAAAAATGAAGATAACAACATTATAAGTTTAAAAATAAAAATAACGAGTAATTTGACAGCCTCTAAGCTTCTACGGACATCTCCATCTCAAATGATAATTTAGCTGTAATGATTATTAAAAGTTTCAATTTATTTCAGCAGCCGAAGAAGGAGTAAACAGGAGCATACACTACAATACAATACAAATTATCTTTATTTATTGTACACATAAAATTACAAATAAAAATTGATACATTTGAACACGGACGAACGAACTTATCCCTAAAACAGCGATTTCTTCCAGGCAACCATTGACTGGAATAATTGAACGTACAAAGAGATATAACTTAAGTGATTTTATAATTCAGTAAGTATAATACGTAAATAATTGTGATAGAGAACTACATTTCCCTAGCTTTAGACCACGCACCACATCGTGCCGAGGCACACGATTCCTCATTAAATGACAGTACACCACACATTGCTGAAGATACCTTTGTGCCAACGCGTCAAATGTCTAGTTATGCCGCGTTCATATCGCGTAGGTACGTAATGCTGATGAATTTACTTTACTTCTACTGAAAATACAATTTTCACCCGTAATATATTATACACTTGACTGAGGTTATATCTGGTACTTTATACTTTATGTCTTTTATAGGTAATTTAGTTAATATTATAAAAAAGAAGCGTCAGTTTTACCATGTTGTGTAGTCATTGTGTAGGTAAGTGTATGTAGCACGTAGACGTATATAATGGTAAATTTAAGTTAAATTGCTCTATTTTGTATCCATCCATCCATCCGTCAGCCCTTGTAGGTCCACTGCTGGACATAGGCCTCCCCTAACTTGCGCCACTCTGACCGGTCCTGAGCCTTCTGAATCCAACGGATGCCCGCTGTCTTCTTCAGGTCGTCAGTCCACCTGGTCGGGAGGCGTCCTATGCTCCTTTTTCCGATACGTGGGCGCCATTCGAGGGCCTTTCTTCCCCAACGGTTATCGGTCCTCCGCACTATGTGGCCAGCCCATTGCCACTTCAGCCGGCTAATTCTTTGAGCTATGTCGGTTACCCTTGTTCGTCTACGGATCTCCTCATTTCTGATTCGATCACGTAGAGAAATACCGAGCATAGCCCTCTCCATAGCCCGCTGCGCTACTCTGAGCTTGTGGATTAGGCAAATAGTAAAGCACCACGTCTCGGATCCGTATGTCATCACTGGCAACACACACTGCTCGAACACCTTCGACTTCAGGCACTGAGGTAGTGTTTTGGACGACAAGATATGACGCAGTTTCCCGAACGCAGCCCATCCGAGTTGGATTCTACGAGTGACTTCTTTCTCGAAGTTGGACTTACCCATCTGGATCACCTGTCCCAGGTAATTGTATTCGTCTACAACTTCGATATTTTTTATTATCGAAGTAAAAGTTTAACTCCGGTAAAAATTATGAAATTTATTATTATCTTCAAGCGCTCATAGCCCGGAGGCTTGCGTCGATCCTAAGTGATCGAAAAAGTTAAGCAACAGCGGTCGCGATCGGTAGTTGGATGGGTGACCGGTAGTGGCAAAAAATTCTTGAGCGTTTCCGTGCTTCGGAGGGCATGTAAAGCCGTCGGTCCCGGTTGTTATCATAAGATAACAGTCGTTAAGCCATGTCGGAGGCCCTTGGGCGGTTAGAAAACTTCCGACACTCGGGTTGGCCACTACCACTAACCCCTCCACCGATCCGCACTGGAGCAGCGTGGTGGAGTATGCTCTAGGCCTTCTTAAGAGGAGAGACCCGTGCCCAGTAGTGGGCCATTAATGAGTTGAAGCCATTATTATCTTATCTGCTCAAAACCGTTCTTTGTCTGAACTTACCTATTAATAACAGCGCTAGGTGTCAGAATGCTCTTGACACTTAACAATATTTTATACTCTAAACGTCAGAAGGCGGGTGATAACGTAACTTGAGAGACATTATCTTCCTGCATTAACAATGAGCGGGATGGGGAAACCTGAAATATCTTATGAAAAAATACATTATGAATTCACTGAATGCGCAGTGTAATTAATGAACAGAGGAATTATGGCTCTTATTTTTACGTAGAAAGCTGAGGAATATTTTGGATTGGAACGCACTCCAGTACAATTGCTATGAGAAAACAGGAACGCCTCAATTCAGAGTCACTAACGGTTACTTAAATCGCTCCTTATTACAGAATTTGTATGATGATTCTTTACTAAGGAGCGATTAAAGTAACCGTTAGTGACTCTGAGTTGGGGCGTAAGAGTTATTTATTAACTAATCAGACGTGATAGCCCACGTAATCCTTTTATTAATCCCTTCTTACTTTTACCTTATCTTTCCTTAGTTACTGCATGTACTTACCAACTAACTTGTCTTTTATAACACCGTGAATGAATGGTTTCGTCGGTATTCCGATCCGATTAAAAGGCAAGAGTGAATAGGCTCTGAAAATGTTAGTGCACTTTATCTTCGAACTATATTTATTTATGATCAGGTTTAACTGTATTCATGCACATAAAGAAAGTTAATACCTATAAAGCAGTTAATTAATCCAAGTTTATTTTCATCGGAAGGGTAATGACACAACGTGTTTCATATTATATGGTTTTAATAAGTAACATCAATAAAATTTATGTTCCAGATTTATACAAAAAACTACTTATCCGTCTCTACGTAGGTCATAGAACACAAAAGTCGATAACCTGCACAAAAATACAAAAGAACTATCACTACGAAAAAATATTTGCAGATTTAAAGTTTTGTAATATTGTGGTTAATCTGTGGGGATTATGAGAAGGGATAATTGATATAAATTTTCCGCCGAGCCTTAAATTGAGGAAAAGCTGTACGGAGACAAAAGGAATGGTAAATAAACACGGGACTTCATTCGATGACGGGTTTTGTAGCGCGCTGTGAGCTCACAGAAAATGCTAATTATAACCCCACTAGGTTGGCCGCCTGAATGTGTCTACATGAATTTAATAACTGGTTTACGTGGGACGAGAATTTCGTGAATTAATGAAATGAAATAATTTAATGAAAAGTTAAATTCTAATAAATATTCTATTAGAATATTTTCTATATTAAAATTAGATGCCCAATTAGATGCTACTTCCTATCAGCTATTTGAAATTTTGCAACAATGAACAATAATACCTAACAACATACAATAACTTTAAATTAAAAAATTCAATACGTAAATAAGAAGTGTTTAAAATAAATCAAACGTTTTTACAATAAGGGTTTACAATAAAAAGAAAAAGAAAAAAAAATTC
The DNA here is from genome assembly GCA_963932265.1 of Thymelicus lineola. Taxonomy (NCBI): domain Eukaryota; kingdom Metazoa; phylum Arthropoda; class Insecta; order Lepidoptera; family Hesperiidae; genus Thymelicus; species Thymelicus lineola. The sequence goes on from OZ010699.1 coordinate 8,812,529, forward strand.
TACATTATTTATTTTCATACACTACACATACATTATAAACAATAAAAAAACGAAATATTACTCCAGATAAAACTTGTTACAATAAAGATAGTTTTACGTACATACAGACAAACGCTTTCTTTATTTTTACACGTAAAGCAACAAAGTGAGTTTCGCTTTGATATCCCGTGTATGAAGTTGCTTTACGCCAGGCGCGCTAGTTACAGCGCGAGCGTCACAAACTGTTTGTACGAAAATAGTGAACGCGTATTTTGTTCAGTTTTGAGAGTTTTAGTATAACTACTAACCACCTTTGCTTCGCTCTGAGAAACCTTTGCCATAAAACCCACGCTAGAAAATAAATACGTCAATAAATAGCCCCAATAGTTTTTCTTAAATATTTTCCACATTTTATTTATTTATTTTATCGTTTATTAGGCAATCCAACAGCGTTACAGGTACAACAGTCGATACAATTATAAATATACATACTAAGGCCAAAAATGGATTACACAGTTAGTAACTTAGATAATTATTAAGAGCTATTTTACATAGTAATTTTACTTATCCTAAGAACGGTTGTTTACTGTGTGTGTGTGTGTGTGTGTGTGTGTGTGTGTATATAATAATGCAATTTACCTAGAGTACATAGATTATTTAATTGACAACCATACAAGTATTGTACTGTGATGGTTTCTTGGTTTACACGTAAACCCATCTCCTACTTTAAAGGTAAGAGAAAACGGTAGGGTCTACAAGACAATTTTATTATGGACAAGCGTTCTTATTATTATACCTAAAATTATAACAGCAACTGTTGTTGGAGAAAAAAATGCAGATAATCAAGTTTTAATTAAGTTTTTTTTTGGTAAATGGAGCATAGAACACTAACGGACTATGACATCACTACAAGTAAGTGCTTGTTCACGTTGACTCGCGGGCGCGGTGGCGGGTGTGGACGCGATAGACGTTACTTAGACCACACGTGCCTTTTGTACGTGAACACTTGGATATTAGGTCATAATAATATGTTTGATATTTCGTGACCGCGCCCGCCACCGCGCCCGCAAATCAACGTGATCAAGCACTAAGTACTTCGCCCCAATAACATGACACAATACTATGTATCCTCTGTAGCAAGTGTATGTATCAATTACCAAGAGAATAGACTAACAGAACAGAATTTGCTACTTAGTATATTTTGGATACCAGGCATCGCAAATGATCGTAGCAGTCACTCAAATAAACCACTCCTAAGCCAAGTAAAATATAGAAAGACTTGTTTTTGTTAATTCACTAAAGTTCATTTGAACAAAAGGGGCATTTGGAAGTGTGACGCAAATTGAAAACGTCCTCCGACCTCATTAGAACACGACCGCTGGAAGGTACAAAAAGTTGAATTTTTTTCGCTTGGCAATGTGGGTTACTTCTAGTGTTATTTTTATTTACAAAAACTCCGTTTGAACAAAAAGAGTGAAGTAAAAAGGGACGACAGTTGGAAGTGTTGGAACCCTCCTGCACCATCATTAGTTAGATGTTATATAAAGAGGGGTTGGACATACAATTCTATAAGAAGAAGTGTTAAAACTGCTTTACTCGTATAAGTATAAAATTCATTATTTCCAACTCTTTTACGCCTTTGGTGTTACTGTTGTCTATGACAAAAGGAACACACCACGATCGACCAAATTTTTGGTCATAAAAACTGATACAGCATACGTGCAATTGACCAATGACAATAGAGCTAAATGCTTAGTAGCCTTTATGTTTCCCCTATTTCTATTTTATAAAAATATTTTATGTTACAGTTTACCAAGGGTCGCAGGATTCGCCATAAGTGAGGATGCCTGGAATACCTACTTCATAACCACTCCTGTAAGCATGTTAAATAGATTAGTCATCAGCTGAAAATTCTTATGCTATGGTCAAGATATACGACAGACAGTGCTGGATTTAGGCCTAGGCCCATGAGGCCCGGGCCTAGGGGCGCCATGATTTTGGGGCGGCAAAATTTTCAGAACCCCAAAATCTTACGAGCGGTAAAATATCAGAATTATTTGTACTAAAAATATTTTTGTGGATTATTGTCACTTCAAATTAATAAAAATTTATAAATTACTTTAAATGTTGAGTTCATTTTTTAATTTGTCGGTGCAATATGAATTATTTTTAATCTATTAATATTACTTTGAAAACAACAATATTAATTTTTATAGTGGATGCAAATTATTATTTTTTATAGTGAATTTAACCCATTAATGGCCCTCTTAATGGGCTCGGGTCTCTCCCATGAGAAGGCCTAGAGTTTACTCCACCACGCTGGTCGCTGCTCCAGTGCGGATTGGTAGCGGACAGTTAGACTTTTATTTCAAAAATCTAACTATCCGCTTTTTTTATTGTCCACCTACTCGAGATTGGTCTCGTTTTCGGCTAATATTGGGATAAGTGTTACGATAAAATTGTAAAAAATTCAAAAAATAAGATGGCCGCCGAGATATTTTAATTTCAAAATTTTCAATTTAAGAGGTGACTGAGGGGTCGGATTGCATTGGGGTTTTAACTTTTTTTCGATTTTTATTTTTTTATTTCCTCGGGTCAATCCCCAATTTTGACGTTTGGGGTATATTTTTTTTCGATAAGATGGCAGACCCCGTGGCGGACATTTTATAAAATGTACGAAAAATTGCATTTTTTGAAGGAAAAATTTTTTAGGTTCGCAACGTTTGAGGGGATTACTTTGTTTGGGGCAGTTGTGGTGCTTGGTCTGAAGTGTTGGCAGGTTACGTTGATTTTGTTTTTCATTCATAAATTTTTTGAACTTTCTATTCAAAAATATAAAAAGTAGGAGAAACATTTTTGATTAAAAAAAATAGTGCGTAGTCCCTCCACGCGGAAGAAGTGAAACTTCGTAATGTGGAAATGAAAATAGGGAGGGATAGAAATTGATTTTTAGTAAATTCATATTGTTTCTTTAAGACAATCTTTATTAACATTGCTTACAATTCACTACTCGTTGCTAACGCTCGCGCTGGCCTGTAACAGGTATACTACGCGCATGAGTTCGAGTGCCACACATTCACTCTCGCTCTGTCTCTTTTTATTCCCCCTCCCCAGGAGCGTTGAACGTTTCAAAACTGCACTCAAAATGTTTCGTGGTTGTCGTAATGACATTTGACCATTTTCATCTTTGACTCCTGGATATTTTTTTTGGTTTTTTCACATTTCGAATAGCCCAGCCAAAACTATTGCTGGGGGTATAAATGGTGCATAAGAAAGTTGTTTGACTGTACATGGTGGTTATGGGAACAATATGAACTTCCAAAAATTCAAGATAGCGGCCACTCTGCGATTGTAATATTTTTCATACTTTAATTTTAGGTTGAATGTCACTATAAAATTCAAAAAAATTGGAAAAACAAGATGGCTGCCAAGATATTTGAGTTTGAAGTTTTTAAATTTTTGAGGTGACTGCGGGATCGGATTGCAGTGATTTTTAACGTTTTTGCGATATTTTTTCTTTATTGGCTTGGGTCGATCCTCGATTTTGCCGTTTGGGGTATATTTTATTTGTTGACAAGGTGGCTGACGCCATGGCGGCCATCTTGTGAAATGTATGAAAATTAGCATTTTTTGAGTAAATTTTTGTTTTCTTTTCTTGGCGACAAATGAGCGGTTCCTTTTGTTTCGGCCGTTTGTGTAATTTGATTTACAGCATTGTCAGGTTTGGTTTTATTCTTTGTTCATACAGTTTTTGGACTTTCTATTCAAAGATATAAAAAGTAGAAGGAAAATTATTTTTTAATACAATTTGATAAAATTTTTCGTGGTTTTCATAATGCCATTTGAACATTTTTATCTAAATCACCTGGAAACACTGGGAGCCAGAAATTATTTAACTTTTCGAGATGTTGAGCAAAATCTAGAGATCAGGGATACAAAAATGTGTAAAAGATATTTCTGCATTAAAATAGTCATTTTCAAAAAACTATAAAATGTCACCGTTGCCATTGCTATACAAAAAAATAAAATATTTCATAAATATTATTTTTGGATCAAATTTTTCCTTATTATAATGTATAGGACGTTTGAAGGTACTGATAATTTGTGAATTTTGGTGAAAAAAATTTGTGTTGCCATATTTGCCATACAAAAAATAACAATTTTCATACAAATGTGTTCGTTTTTCGGATTTTGAGGCTGTTGTGACTTGTGTCCATTTGGTGTATTCATAATGTATGAGGTGTTTGTAGGAACTGATAGTTTGTTAATGATGGTGAAAAAATATTTTGATGTTTCCATACGAAAAATAATATTTTTTATACAAATGTATTTTTGCATGATGTAGTTCAGGCCGTGTTGTCTCCTTTTGACGTCAGTTCAATGTAAGCGGCGTTTTTTGGTACTAACTGATCATTGGAGGAAAAATGTTTCAGTGTTTCCATATAAAAATATTAATTTTCATATCTTTGGTTTTATCTTCATATTTTTAGTTTAAATATGTATTTTGTGTCGAATATTTCAAACTGTTCCCATTGAATGGCATTACAATGTAGGAGGCGTTTGTTAGTATTAACGGTTATTAAAATATATCAATGAAAATTTTTTAGTGTTGCCCTACAAAAAAAAAAATAAACAAACCAAAAGTACCTTGAAGCCGAATATATCGCAAACAGACCCCTGAATCGAAAAATAATATATATAATAATAATATATATTTTTGAAACAACTATTTATATATTTATTCTGCAGTTCGCGCCCCACGAAAATCTATGAAATGAAATGAAATGAAATGAAAGTTTATTTGCAATAATTGTGGTTACATAAGGATCTTATTTAGAATATATTACTTCTCACAATTAGCCATTTATATTATGGCATGCAAATGTCAATTTTATTAATGTTATGTAGAATTAGATTTTTAGTATTTAGAACGTCAATATTAGTTTCACTTCCATCATTAAATACATATTTCTTATTTTATAATTAATTATTTTTATATCTATTTCAATATTTAATACAAATGTCAATTTTACCTAATAAAATTATTAATTTGCTAGCTACAAGTATGTTAATATTATATTTTACTTAAAGATAAATTTATTTTACAGGTCATAATTTATTTCATGAGAAACTCATTCAATGTATAAAAGCACTTTTCAATCAACCAGTTGTGCAAAGATTTCCTAAAGTGATTTAAGTTTAATTTTTTTATGTTTTCTGGTAGTCGATTATATATCCTAACACACATGTGATAGGAGTTATTTTGTCTCTGTGTGGTTCTACACAGTGGCAACGTTAGTTTGTCAGCGCGTCGGCTAGTGAAGTGCTTATAGTGTTCCTTCTTTTCAAACAAATACATATGTGATTTTACAAAAACTGATACTTCATATAAATATAAACAAGGTACGGTCAAGAGTTTTAATTCTTTAAAAAAAGGCTTGCAACTTGTTTCTGTTCTTAATCCACACATTGCTCGTACACATCTCTTCTGTGCTATGAAAGCTTTATTTATTGTCACAGAGTTTCCCCAAATTATTATACCGTATCTTAAGTTTGATACGACGTAGCCATGGTATGCTTGCAGAGCAGTTTTTCTATCACAAATTTTAGGAATCCTCCAAAGCGGGTAAATAAAGCGGTTTATTTTTGAGCAGACTTTGTCTACATGACTTTTCCAATTACATCTGTCATCCAATTCTAAACCTAGAAATGTAATAGAATTTGTTTCAGTGAGTTTTTCCGTATCACATTGAACATTAAGCTTTAATAGCTAGTACAGTATATTGAAATAAATAATTTTAATTTAAAACTATAAACGATTATTTTATAAACTAATAAAACGTCGTATTTAAGTTAGTATTTGATACATAATAATTAAAATTTTCAAAAATTGCATGTTTATTTTCGATAGTCACCTCCTCATAGAGTAAAAAGGGCGGCATATCTTATGGGGCCTAGGGCGACATCAAACATAAATCCGCCACTGACGACAGAACCTAAGGACTACTAATATGTAACAACCAAGACATCGAATCCTTAACATAGATCTGGTGAAATCTGTATTTTTAATTTTGATTATTAAATTACCTAATTTGTACAAACACAAAGTAAAAAAACATGAGAGGTGTCAAGGGACACCCGGATGGAACGAAGTTCCTTTCCATTTAAGTATTGTCTTGTTGTACAGCGCCATCTCTGTAAAACTCTCTGAATCACTTCAAAAAAAGTGTCGTCATTCGTAAGAATCAAAAAGTGTCGTACTTTTCCGTCTAGCCCCCTTTCACAACGCGCGATAAGGAACTTCGTTCCAATAAATGTAAGCTTAATTAATTAAGTGTAGTGTCGGTTCCCTTATTCACTTATTAATTGGCCACGCTTTCGTATTAAGTCCGGGCACAAGACGTGAATAAATATACTACTATTAGTCGACCGACGCCGGGATCCAATTAAATCTAGAACATCTGGGCCCAGCCAGCGCATTTGTCGATAAATATCTTGTATTATGTGGCGCAACTTAATGTACTTTAAGTCTCTTTAAATAAGTTGTGCATTTGAATAGACTACTTTGAGTTTGAATATCGAATTGTGTACTTTTATAAAGTTGTTTTAAGAACTAGGGTCATTCAGCAAAAACATCGATAGCATATTTGCATTGCGTTGTTACAATATGGCATAATACAAAAACGTTCCCTAATTTTAAATAACAGAATGTTTGTGTTGTGATCCTATCCTATAACCGTTTAAATAAAGCACCACGTATAGGGAACCCCAAATATCTCTACAATTTGTTAATATTATGGCCTTAGTTTTGAATGAAATACGGGCTCTTAAGATTAGGTGCATGCGCAAAACCGCATGAATATGAAACAGCATAAGACGGCTTAAATGCTTAAGCCGTTGTAACATTACAAAAACAAGGATGAGTTTTCTGCATTAAAAGTTGTGTTCTGATTTTTCTTCTGGTCAAAAATGTGTTGTATAAACTATAAGACCATAACTAGTGAGATCATAAAATACTTAATAGTACCTTGGTGAGATCGAAGGCTCGAGACCGTTTCTTCAGGCTTCATGTCATTTGGTTTTTTAATGTGGATAGTGTGAAAAAGATGAAAATTCTAGAGTCCCTTGTCTATGTAAATTATTGACAAACGTGTATGTGTGTTGGAGATCCACCATCCTATCCACCAGTGGTCATCGTCACCCATGGACATCAATAACACCTTAGGCAACCATGTCTGAAGCTCAGATTACGTATAAGGGTCTGTGGTATCATCGAAACGTTACCGGCCAAGAAAGAAGAAAGAAGAAAATAAGAAAGTATCTACTGACTCTCAAGTCCTCAGCTGGAACACACGGAGCCGTTTGGTGTTAGACCTTTGTATGACGGAATGGGATTGTGATTCTAAGCCACGACAATAAGGCTCAAGCAAGCTATTAATTTTGAGTTGATTTGATCGATCAAAATGAAGAAATAAGACCATGTTTGGACCATTTTAGATTTTGTGTATGATGTTACACTCTTTCTCTCAAATTCTCGTGCGGGTAATGCGCCAATTTCCATTCCGAGACCGCCTTAAGCCGTTCGTATTACAAACGAGAACAAATAATCTCGCTAGCGAGCCGGCTGTTCCCATTCTTTTCTTTTTGATATTTATTTAACGGATTAGATATAATATGAAATTATGTTAGTTTGCCTTTTAATACCACTTGCGTGTTGAGGCATTTTGTTTTGTAATTTTGTTTACATTTTAATTTCTTCCTCAATTTTGTTACTCATCTTATTATTACAAATTAGTTTTAATGTTTTGAAATGAAAACTTGATAAGAATTGTTTTTTTTTAACTAGCCGACAAATTAACAAGCTGACGATCCACATGGACATCAGTAAAACCAAAGATATTACCTATGCGTTCCCTACCGAGAAATAAGAGAAGGAAAGAAAAAACTGGTTCCCAAGCCAAATAATACTAGGTATATTAGATTCCACCCGCAACTGCGCTTAAAGGTCGTAGCTGACTTAAGGTCGTAGCTGACTTATACGACACCGCTCCCATCCAACCGAAGTATGAGAATTCAAATATAAACTTAAAATCGTGCTCTGTAGGTACAACTATTGAGTGGCAAGGTTGCGGTTAGCTTGTTTCCCGCGCGCGGGCTGCTAATTTTTGTTGTTACTGTAAAGTGCACCTACAGAGCACGATTTTAAGTTTATATTTGAATTCTCGTACTTCGGTTGGATGGGAGCGGTGTCGTATAAGTCAGCTACGACCTTTATACGACACCGCTCCCACCCAACCAAAGTATGAGAATTCAAATATAAACTTAAAATCGTGCTCTGTAGGTACAACTATTGAGTGGCAAGATTGCGGTTAGCTTGCTTCCCGCGCGCGGGCTGCTAATTTTTGTTGTTACTGTAAAATGCACCTACAGAGCACGATTTTAAGTTTATATTTGAATTCTCATACTTCGGTTGGATGGGAGCGGTGTCGTATAAGTCAGCTACGACCTTAAGAAAGTTAGCGATTTTCATACGTTTCACAAATATTTGTATAAAATTGTTTTTAATTACATCATTGGGAAAAACTATTTATAAGTAAAAAAAATCATACTTAGAGTATGTTAGTAACGTTACTTTTACTCTTGGAAATGTTACTTATAATTATTATATATTATTGTAAATACATTTTATCTAATTAGAAATGAAATTCGAGTCACTATTATATCAACCAGTTAAAGGCATCATTTAAATTACAATACATTTATATAATTTGAATTACAAAAAAAAAATATTTTATCGATTGCTTCTCAGTATTTTGCGAGTACTTATGTTCCGTAAATAGTTATTTATTAGCTCCAAATAAGAGAATCTTGTCGGTGACGTGACGTTCGGTTTGTCGGTTGACAGGGCGCGGCGAGCTAGTGTTGTGCCCACTTTACCCCGCATAGACCTAGCGATGTATAGATATGACGACGACTGGCCTTAGTTGAAATTATCCTAAGGACATAAGCAAGACTAAAGGTGTAAACGATGCATTGCCGGTCAAGATAGAAGAGAGATTAAAGAGACCGTAAAAAAATGATTGTATTCTTTTCTGATTAGATAAGTATCACTCCATGTTTAAAATGTTTGCAATAGTCTTCTAATTTCGTTCCCATCTTCATGATAGCAAAATCAGAGCAGGTGCTGCGGTAGAAGTGGCCGAAAAAATAAAACATTTCAAATCTAGGATCAGTTTACATCTTCAAGGCATTCGGTGTTGAAACATTTGGTCCATGGGGTCCGGTCCCGACGCTCACTATCTTTTTAAAGAAAAAAGTAGATAAAGAAAATTAAAAGACAAAACAAGCGACCCTAGAGCTGGCAGCTTTCTTGCTCAGCGTGTTAGCATTGCCATACAGCGAGGGAATGCTGCGCCAGCATTTTAGGTACCGCGCTGCAGGGGCCTAGTAGCCGCAGGGGTATATACGTTTATTTTAATAATTAATTTTACTTTTACCTTTAACCACTTCTTTCTATATTAAACAGTGTATATATTATTATATATAGTTTTAAATTGGCTTGTATTCCTAATTCTAGAATACTGACATGTTGAAGCAAAGCAATCAAAATAATGTTAAATGTGTCAATAAAATGATTAAATCTATTAATTTTGTTCTAGTCTGTTGGTTGTTCTAGTCTTGTCCCTGTTGGAGTTTACCTCCTAAAGAATCAATTTTCATATAAGCCCGGGATATGAAAATTTATGGAGAGTAAAATCAAACCGTTACGTTACGTTATCCGTTAGGTTTGTAATTTGTAACAAAAAATCTAGATGGCGTTGATGTTCATGCGTAACTAACAACCAAGAATCTAGACGGCATTGTTACTGTTTTACTAATCTATATATTTATAATCGTTCGTAAGGAGTAAACTCCAGTCGTGCATTGGAACTAACACACAAAATTTTTATGTTTTTTCTTTTTTAAGAGCTAAAATATATGTACAATAAATAGTTTTTCCGTAAAGTACTTATACCCAAAAATGTACAGGGTGTAAAATAGGGTAGGTTTCGCTTAGCTTCTTCTAATTTAGAAAGTCACAATAACAGCGATTATTATTATGATCGTGACTATTCAAATCTCAAACAGATTAAGTTTTAGGTATGTCACAGCAGTGCAATTTTATGTAATATTTTTTATAATAAAGAAACATTAATCTGTCTTGTCTATTTCATTCTATGTACCCACCGCCCAAGCTTTTAGACTTGCACAGCTAGCTTCTAAACTTTAAGCTGTGCTCATATATAATTCTAAACCCAGCTTTTGTTCCGCCGGGAAATAGCCGAGAGTTTCATGTTAAATAATTTATCCGTGTGGCTTCACTTGCCTGCGGAATTACCCCTAGTTGGATATACTGGGAAGGTATGCTTCGGTTTAATCAGTTTTACTTACTGCAGAATATTATTTAAAAGTTTTACACTTGTAGGAGAGTTACGGGCCGGTAAATGATTTTAGTGACTGAGAGGATGATTTCAGACTTCATAAATGTCAACCTTTTTTTTTACCTACTAAAACCCCCTCGTCAGCCATCCGCTGCATATGGAGAGGCTCCGGGATCTCCGATGAACGCACCGGTGCCTCCCCTGCGTACTTATAGGTATCAATCCCGCCGTTGCCCTCTACGAGCAGGACCGGCCCTGTCCCGATCCCGCTCGGCGGTCTCCTTCTTTACCATAATGGTTTCGCAGAAGGAGACCACAGCTTTCCAGGCAGTTCGCTCTGCCAGCATCGCCGCTACTACCGCAGGCAGGGAAAGATTTCCCCCGATCCGTTCGTTCATTAATGTCAACCTAGTGCTTACTCTAATAATATCTCTTACTCTCTTAGCCTTATAGGTAAGGGCTAACTTGAACATCTGACTAGTGAACTTGTTATATCTGTTGCAGTGCCCTGTGTGCGAATTAAATGTTTTCTTTCTTTTCTTCTTTCTTTAAACATAGAATCATTAAATTCAGTCTACTCTCAAATAATAAGATTATTATTATAATTTAATGGTGATTGGTGACATAGTAGCCCAGTTGGTAGTAAACTTTCTTGCCGAAGGTCGGTCAAAAGACCGATTCCTGTCGGCTTATACATTTTTGTGATACAAATATTAAGATAATTTAACTATGATTGTGAGTGCTTGTAATTGTGATTGTCATTTACATAAGTAACCATCTGCGACAGAGATACCTAATCATAGTGTATGGTGTGTACCTACCTGAATCTCAATAGATTTTTATTTTTACCTAATACCTACTATCCAACATTTAACTAATGTAAGCTGCATGCTTTAGTTTGCGCTACACTAAAATAGTATTCAATCAAAATTTGTTCCCGGCAAAAATCCGCTACAAAATCTACTATCAGCAATTTAGACTATAAATCAGTACTGAATGTATTTTAGCTCAAAACTACAAATGGAGAGATAGTAGACATATAAATACTTTTCTACCTGCATCGGACTATTTGAACCCGAAGCGCCATTTATTCGGACACGCCTAAATCCGGTGTCATCTATTTGCTACAATTAATTTGCTTATACGTCGTATACTTTCTAATACGGTAACATCACATTCTATCACGAAACATGGACTCTAGATTGGATCAATTTAAACTCGAACCAAAACCTCATCTACGAGGGACATCCCTATTCCCTAATTATGCTCACGGAAGGACCCGATCCGCGAAGAGACAACCTTATTTTGCTGCTGTATCTAAACAAGACGAGGGATTGCAAAAATAATCTCTAACAAAATAGCACACAATTTCGCTTATAATTATTCTACGGACGGCAAATTTAAATTTGTCGAGGCGTAATAATCTGTTTTAGGCGGGGAGGGAACTGGATAAGGGTTTTCAAAATGGCCGCCGTAAGATTTCGTTCGGCTATATTAATTAAATCTTCGTTATTTATGGGCGAGCTTGCGTGCCATGTGTTGGATGTGATTTATGGTTTTTGTTCTATTAATTCCGTATTAGGTGTACCTTAGTATGATATGTTTATCCGTGTGTACCAATATATAGCTGACAGATTTTTAAATATGTAGGTATGAGGATTATCTTATTTAACAAAATTAGGCGCTCACTGACACAATACACTTATATTACACTAGCAGTTGCCCGCAGCTTCGCACGCGGAAATTATGCTTATCATATTTGTAATTTTATACCCCTCACAGAAGAAAATTTAGTAACAGGTTAATTTATATTGAATTTAGGAATTTATAAAGTAAAAGAGCGGGTTTTGAAAAATAAACAATATTCACATTAATTTGTTTTTTCTTTTTCATGAAAAGTTTTGAAAAATTCGAAAACAAGTATTTCATCAATTATAGGAGAAACGTTTGTTGCAAATTTAAAGCAAATTGTTGATATTTTAAAAATAATCCATACAAAGTTTCATGTTGTTTCCGGGAAAATCTTTTAATTTTTCTGGATGAAAAGTTTTTTAAAACATGACCAAAAGTATAAGAAACGTCGAGCACATATAAGAAACAACTCAACTAATTTAAGTCGAAATCAGTTCAAGGGTTTTGATGTTATCCAGACAGACAAACAGCAGACAATAATTTTAAAAACAAATTTTTGGTGCTCTAACACGTTATTGAAGTGTTATTTATTGATTATAAATTTCAATATTAATCCTCTCCCTCTTTCTCTCTTCCTCTTCCACTCCCAATCCCTCTCCAGCTTCCTGTCCCTCTCCCTCTCCCGCACTCGATCCCTCGCCCGCTTCCTGTCCCGCTTCCTCTCCCTCTCCAGTTCTCTGTCCCTCTCCCTCTCCCGCTCCCGGTCCCTCTCCCGCTTCCTGTTCCTCTCCCTCTCCCGCTCCCTGTCCCTCTCCCTCTAACGCTCCCGGTCCCTCTCCCACTTCCTGTCCCTCTCCCGCTCCCTTTCCCTCTCCCTCTCCCGCTCCCGGTCTCTCTCTAGCTTCTTGTCCCTCTCCCCTCCCATCCGTAAAGTCCCCTATGCAAAATTTTTCTTTCTCACTATAAGCTTGCATATTAATTTTCATAATGACGAAGTTCCTGAAAAACTTACAACTCCTTAGGGGATAAAATTCTAAAAAAACCTGTTACAATTTTTTTTTTCTTAATTATAAGCTTACAATATATCAAGTATTACTTCAGTGTTCAAAAATGACGAAGTTTCTTAAATATTTACATCCCCTTAGTTTTGCCCCATAGGGGATGAATTTCGAGAAAACCATTACTGTTATTTTTTGTGTCTAACTATAAGCTTATATACAAATTTTCACCCTTCTTATTTCAAAGCTGACGAAGTTGCCATACTAAATCGCACACTCTTATTTAACTTAATATGTAATATGTAAATTTTCATGTTTTTAACTTCAAAAATGACGAAATTGCATACTATGTTACATCGCCTAAATTAACCCTTTAAGGGATGATTTTTCAAAAAAAAGTGTTTAAGTTAACTTTTGTTTATTAATTTTCATATTTATACCTCGAAAACTGGCGAAGCTGATTTGTATGTAGTTGACTACCAACCCCTATTTTTAGGTGATGAATTTCGAGAAAACCGTGATACAATTATTTTTTGTGTCTAACTATAAGCTTGAATACAAATTTTCACCCTTCTTACTTCAAAACTGACGAAGATCCCATACTAACTTGCGCAGCCTTAATTAACCCTTTAGGGGATGACTTTCCAACAAAACGTAATATGTACTTCAAAATTTAGTTTCTATTTTTGAGCTAATATATAAATTTTCAAGTTTTTAACATCAAAAATGACGAAGTTGCGTACTGACTGTTGTCCTCTAAATTAACCCTTTAAGGGATGATTTTCCAAAAAAATGTGTTAAACTTAATTTTTGTTTATTACTATAAACTTACATAAAAAAAATCATATTTATACCTCGAAAACTGGTGAGCTTGATTTGTATGTAATTGACTACCAACCCCTATTTTTAGGGGATGAATTTCAAGAAAACCGTGATACAGTTATTTTTTGTCTCTAACTATAAGCTTAAATACAAATTTTCACCCTTCTTACTTCAAAACTGACGAAGTTCCCATACTAACTTGTGCCGCCTTAATTAACCCTTTAGGGGATGATTTTCCAAAAAAACGTACTACTTCAAAATTTAGTTTCTAATTTTGAGCTAATATGTAAATTTTCATGTTTTTAACTTCAAAAATGACGAAGTTGAGTACTGACTGTTTTCCTCTAAATTAACCCTTTAAGGGATGATTTTCCAAAAAAAATTACTAAATTTAATTTTTATTTATTACTATAAACTTATATAAAAAAAATCATACTTATAACTCTAAAACTGACGAAGTTGGTTTGTATGAAAATGACTTCGGACCCCTATTTTTGCTAGTTAGGGGATGAATTTCCAAAAATCCGTTCTTAGCTGACGTCTCCTTAGCATAATCTATCTCACTGCCAAATTTCATCATAATCGGTACGGTAGTTCCTGAGATTTTTTGTTTAATCAGTGGTGTGTCTCTTTTCAATTTTATATATATAGACTAGGTTTTCGCGTGGGGCGCGCGCTGCTAAAGCAGCGCGCGTGCCTTTCTCTTTCGCAAAAGACAAAATAAATAAATAGTTTTTTCAAAAATATAATTGGTCTTTGAAATTTATTTTTTGATTCAGGGGTCTGTTTGCGAAATGTTTGGCTTCAAACTACTACTTTTGGTTTGTCTATTTTTTTGGCATGATTAACAGAATATGAGAGGGAGGGGGTGAGGCAGAGGGAGTGGGAGAGGGAGGAAGAGGGAGGGGGAGGGGGAGAGGTAGCGGGAGAGGGAGACGGAAAGGTAGCGGGAGAGGGATCGGGAGAGGGAGGGAGGGGGAAAGGGCGAGGGAAAGGGTAAGAGGGGGAGAGGGAGGGAGAGGGGGAGGAAGAGGGAGAAGGAGGGAGAGAGAGGAAGAAGGAGAGAGATGAAGAGGGAGGGGGAGACTGAGGTAGCGGGAGAAGGAGTGAGAGAGGGAGGGAGGGGGAAAGGGCGAGGGAAAGGGTAAGAGGGGGAGAGGTAGGGAGAGGGGAGGGAAAGAGTGGAGGAGAGGTAGCGGGAGAGGGAGGGAAAGGGGGAGGTAGAGGGGAAGGAAAGCGATGGAGAGGGAGAAGGAGAAATTGATAGGCGGTACAAAGTTTGCCGGGTCAGCTAGTTGATAACTTTTAATAACCCTTAATACTAATAAACACCTCATACATTGTATTGACATTCAATGGACAAACAATCTGAAATATTCGACACAAAATACATTTGTATGAAAATTTACATTTTTATATGGCAACACTGCAACATTTTTCCTCCGATGTGTACGATCTATAAGTACCAACAACCTCCTCATATATTGTAATGACATAGGATTTATGAAATAGCCTGAAATATTACATAAAAAAGAACATTTGTATGAAAACTGTTATTTTTTGTATGGCAACCCCAAAATATTTTTTCACCATCATTTACGAACTATTGAAACCTACAATCGCCCCATACATTGTGATGACATCAAAAGGTGTTAACAGCCTCAAATATTTGAAAAAAGAAAACATTTGTATGAAAATTATAATTTTTTGTATGGCAACACTGAAATTTTTTTCACCAAAATTCACAAAATATTAGTACCTACAAATGCCCCATACATTATAGTAGCGAAATATTCAATCCAAAAATAAATTTGTATGAAAATTATTATTTTTTGTATGGCAACACTAAAATTTTATAAATCTAGCAAAACGAATGATTTAATTAAGAAATATCTCCCATACATTTCTTATACTCCTGATCTATAGTTTTGGCTCAATTACTCGAAAAGTGAAAAAAATTCTGGACTCCAGTGTTGCCAGTTTATTAAGATGAAAACTGTCAAATGTCATTACGACGACCACTTGTAATGTTTTGGTCAAATATTTTGATTAGAAATATTTTTCCTTCTACTTTTCATATTTTTGAATGGAAAGTCCAAAAAATTGTATGAACGAAGAACAGAAAAACCAAACATGGCAACACTTTCGGTCAAGTTACACAACCGCCTCATACAAAGTAACCCCCTCAAGTGTTGCCAACCTACTAATTTTTTCCCTCAAAAAATGCAATTTTTTGTATATTTTACAAAATGGCCGCCATGGGGTCCGCCATCTTGTCGAAAAAAAAATTATCTCCAAAATATCAAAATTGAGGACACTTTCAAGAGAAAACAAAAAGAATATTATAAAAAAGTTGAAAAACTACCTCGATGCGAGCCCACAAAGTCACCTCTAAAATTTCAAAACTTTAAAGAAAAATATCTCGGCGGCCATTTTGTTTTTTATTTTTTTTGTAATTTCATCGTATTAGTCGTCCCAAAGTTATTCGAAAATGACACCAATATTGGGTAGGTGCTCACATAAATAAAAAAGTTGACAATCGCCGAGCGGCCGCCATCTTGAATTTTCGAACGGTCGGATTTTTCCCATAGTAACCATAGATAGTCAAGCAACTTTTCTGTACATCATTATAACCCCCCACCAATACTTTCGGCTGGGCTACTCGAAATGTGAAAAAACGGGAAAAAAAAATCTAGCTCCCAGTGTTGCCAGTTAATTTAGATGAAAATGGTCAAATGTCATTACGATGACCACTAAAAATTTTTTGGTGAAATTTTTTGATTAAAAATGTTTCTCCTTCTACTTTTTATATTTTTGAATAGAAAGTTCACAAAAATGTATGAAAGAAAAAAAAACCAACGTAACCTGGCAACACTTCAGACCAAGACCTACAACCGCCCCATACAAAGTGACCTCGTCAAATGTTGCCAACCTAAAAATTTTTTCCTTCAAAAAATGCAATTTTTCGTATATTTTATAAAATGGCCGCCACGGGGTCCGCCATCTTGGCGAAAAAAAAAAATATACACCAAACGTCAAAATTGGGGATAGATGCAAGGCAACTAAGAAAAAAAATCGCAAAAAAGTTAAAAACCCAACGCAATCCGACCCCGCAAAGTAGCCTCGAAAATTGAAAAATTTTAAACTTAAATATCTCGGCGGCCATCTTGTTTTTTCAAATTTTTCCAAATTTTTCGTAACACTTTTCCCAACATTAGTCGAAAACGACACCAATCTCGGGTGGCTGCATAATAAGAAAAAAAGTTGGTATTTTCACCTCGGCCGCCATCTTGGATTTTTGAAAAGTTGGAGTTTTCCCATAGATCCGGGAGTGAACCAAAAATTCCCCCATACATAGTATCTACCCCCCACCACTCCTTCTGGGAGATCAATTCGGGTTTTCGTAAAACGAAAAAAAAATTCCAGCAGTCAGTGTTGCCAGTCGACATCAACAAAAATGGTCAAATGTCATTATGACAACCACGACACGTTTGCGTGTGTGAATTTTTGATTAAAAATATTGCTCCTTCTACTTTTCATGTTTTTGAATAGAAAGTCCAAAAAAATGTGTGAACGAAGATAAAAAAAATAAAACCTGGCAACACTTTGGGTCAAGTTACACAACCGCCCGGAACAAAGGGACCCGCTCAAATGTTGCCAACCAGAAGAAAAACGCACCCAAAAAATGTCATTTTTCGTACATTTTTCAAAATGGCCGCCACCGCGTCCGCCATCTTGTCGAAAAAATAAATATTCCCAAAATATCAAAATTAAGGATACTTCCAAGCGAATGCAAAAAAAATATTGCAAAAAAGTTGAAAAACCTCCCCGATGCGACCCCTCAAAGTCACCTCTAAAATCGAAAAAATTCAAACCAAAATAACTCGGCGGCCATCTTGTTTTTTCAATTTTTTCTCATTTTTTCGTAACTTCCTCCCTAAACTTTACGAACAACCCCAAAAAAATTTTGCAAAAGGCCATAAACAAAAAAGTTGATAATCGCCGCGCAGCCGCCATCTTGAAAATGGGAAATGTCAGATTTTTCCCGAGGTGTCGGGAGGAGATGGAGAACTTTCGCCATAGACAACAAAGTCGTATCTCGTCTCCTTCTGGGAGATCAATTGTATAGGTGAGTCAGTGGTAAGTCTAGGATTATATATTATAACTAGGTTTTCGCGTGGGGCGCGCGCTGCTAAAGCAGCGCGCGTGCCTTTCTCTTTCGCAAAAGACAAAATAAATAAATAGTTTTTTTTTCAAAAATATTGGTCTTTGAAATTTATTTTTCGATTCAGGGGTCTGTTTGCGAAATGTTTGGCTTCAAACTACTACTTTTGGTTTGTCTATTTTTTTGGCACGATTATGGGTAGACGTAAGAGGTAGACGTAGTGAGAGTGGGCGGAAGAGGGAGAGGGAGGGAGAGGGGGAAGAAGAGGGAGATGGAGAGGGTGAGAGAGGAAGAGGTAGCGGGAGAGGGAGATGGAGAGGTAACGGGAGAAGGAGCGGGAAAGGGCGAGGGAAAAGGTAAGAGGGGAAGAGGTAGGGAGAGGGGAGGGTAAGAGTGGAGGAGAGGTAGCGGGAGAGGGAGGGCAAGGGGGAGGTAGAGGGGAAGGAAAGAGATGGAGAGGGAGAAGGAGAAATTGATAGGCGGTACAAAGTTTGCCGGGTCAGCTAGTTGATAACTAATAATAACCCTTAATACTAATTAACACCTCATACATTGTATTGACATTCAATGGACAAACAATCTGAAATATTTGACACAAAATACATTTGTATGAAAATTTACATTTTTATATGGCAACACTGCAACATTTTTCCTCCGATGTGTACGATCTATAAGTACCAACAACCTCCTGATATATTGTAATGACATAAGATTGATGAAATAATTACATAAAAAAGTACATTTGCATGAAAAGTTTTATTTTTTGTATGGCAACCCTAAAATATTTTTTCACCATCATTTACGAACTATTGGAACCTACAATCGCCCTATACATTATAAGGCCATCAAACGAAGACAACCGCCTCAAATATTTGAAAAAAGAAAACATTTGTATGAAAATTATTATTTTTTGTATGGCAACACTGAAATTGTTTTCACCAAAGTTCACAAAATATCAGTACCTACAAATGCCCCATACATTATAGTAGCGAAATATTCAATCCAAAAATAAATTTGTATGAAAAATATTATTTTTTGTATGGCAACACTGAAATTTTATTGTTTTGCCAAAACGAATAATTTAATTAAGAAATATCTTCCATACATTTCTTATACTCCTGATCTATAGTTTAGGCTCAACTACTCGAAAAGTGAAAAAAATTCTGGACTCCAGTGTTGCCAGTTTTTTTTAATGAAAATGGTCAAATGTCATTACGACGACCACTTGAAATGTTTTGGTAAAATATTTTGATTAAAAATATTTTTCCTTCTACTTTTCATATTTTTGAATGGAAAGTCCAAAAAATTGTATGAACGAAGAACAGAAAAACCAAACATGGCAACACTTTCGGTCAAGTTACACAACCGCCTCATACAAAGTAACCCCCTCAAGTGTTGCCAACCTACTAATTTTTTCCCTCAAAAAATGCAATTTTATGTATATTTTACAAAATGGCCGCCATGGGGTCCGCCATCTTGTCGAAAAAAAAATTATCCCCAAAATATCAAAATTGAGGACACTTTTAAGGGAAAACAAAAAGAATATTATAAAAAAGTAGAAAAACTACCCCGATGCGAGCCCACAAAATCACCTCTAAAATTTCAAAACTTTAAAGAAAAATATCTCGGCGGCCATCTTGTTTTTTATTTTTTTTGGAATTTCATCGTATTAGTCGTCCCAAATTTATTCGAAAATGATACCAATATTGGGTAAGTGCTCACATAAATAAAAAAGTTGACAATCGCCGAGCGGCCGCCATCTTGAATTTTCGAACGGTCGGATTTTTCTCATAGTAACCATAGATAGTCAAGCAACTTTTCCATACATCATTATAACCCCCCACCAATACTTTCGGCTGGGCTACTCGAAATGTGAAAAAACGGGGAAAAAAATTCTAGCTCCCAGTGTTGCCAGTAAATTTAGATGAAAATGGTCAAATGTCATTACGACGACCACTAAAAATTTTTTGGTAAAATTTTTTGATTAAAAATGTTTCTCCTTCTACTTTTCATATTTTTGAATAGAAAGTTCACAAAAATGTATGAACAAAAAAAAATCAACATACCCTGGCAATACTTCAGACCAAGTCCCACAACCGCGCCATACAAAGTAACCCCCTCAAATGTTGCCAACCTAAAAATTTTTTCCTTCAAAAAATGCAACTTTTCGTACTTTTTAGAAAATGGCCGCCACGGGGTCCGCCATCTTGTTGAAAAAAAAAATATACCCCAAACGTCAAAATTGGGGATAGATGCAAGGCAACAAAGTAAAAAAATCGCAAAAAAGTTTAAAACCCAACGCAATCCGACCCCGCAAAGTCACCTCGAAAATTGAAAAATTTTAAATCAAAATATCTCGGCGGCCATCTTGTTTTTTCAAATTTTTCCAAATTCTTCGTAACACTTTTTCCAACATTAGCCGAAAACGACACCAATCTCGGGTAGCTGCATAATAAAAAAAAAAGTTGGTCATTTCACCTCGGCCGCCATCTTGGATTTTTGAAAAGTTGGAGTTTTCCCATAGACCCGGGAATGAACCAAAAATTCCCCCATACATAGTATTCACCCCCCACTACTCCTTCTGGGAGATCAATTCGGGTTTTCGTAAAACGAAAAAAAAATTCCAGCAGTCAGTGTTGCCAGGTGAAATCGACAAAAATGGTCAAATGTCATTATGACAACCACGACACGGTTGCCAGTGTTACATTGTTATCAAAAATATTGCTCCTTCTACTTTTCATGTTTTTGAATAGAAAGTCCAAAAAAATATATGAACGAAGATAAAAAAAATGAAACCTGGCAACACTTTGGGTCAAGTTACACAACCGCCCGGAACAAAGGGACCCGCTCAAATGTTGCCAACCAGACGAAAAATGCACCCAAAAAATGTCGTTTTTCGTACATTTTTCAAAATGGCCGCCACCGCGTCCGCCATCTTGTCGAAAAAATTAATAGTCCCAAAATATCAAAATCGAGGATACTTTCAAGACAACACAAAAAAAATATCAACAAAAAGTTGAAAAACCACCCCGATGCGACCCCGCAAAGTCACCTCTAAAATGGAAAAAATTCAAACCAAAATAACTCGGCGGCCATCTTGTTTTTTCATTTTTTTCTCATTTTTTCGTAATTCCCTCCCTAAACTTTACGAATACCCCCAAAAACATTTTGCAAAAGGCCATAAACAAAAAAGTTGACAATCGCCGCGCAGCCGCCATCTTGAAAATGGGAAATGTCAGATTTTTCCCATACTCATTGGAGGGCATGGAGAAAACCCGCCATAGACAATAAAGTTGTATCTCGACTCTTTCTGGGAGAACAATTATGTCAGTCAGTCAGTGGTAAGTCTAGGATTATATATTATAATAACTAGGTTTTCGCGTGGGGCGCGCGCTGCTAAAGCAGCGCGCGTGCCTTTCTCTTTCGCAAAAGACAAAATAAATAAATAGTTTTATTTTTCAAAAATATTGGTCTTTGAAATTTATTTTTCGATTCAGGGGTATGTTTGCGACATATTCGGCTTCAAAGTACTTTGTCTTTTTTGTGGCAACACTGAAATATTTTTTCACCAAAATTTACAAATTGTCGGTACCTATAAAAACGCCCCATGGCAATGAGCAAATATTCGATTAAAAATAATTTTGTATGAAAGACATTATTTTTTGTATAGCAACACTAAAATATTTTTCACCATGATTTACAAACTATTGTTGCCTACAATCTCAATTGCAATGACGTCAAAAGGCGACAACAGCCTGAAATATTCCACGGAAAAATATGCTTGTGTAAAAATTATTATTTTTTGTATATCAACACTGAATTTTTTTTCGCCAAAATTTACAAAATTTCAACAAACCTTCAAACGCCCTACATATTACATTATCGAAATATTCGATCCAAAAATAAATTTGTATGAAAATTATTGTTTATTGTACGGCAACACTGAAATTTTATAGTTTTTCCAAAACAAATGTTCTAATCCCGAAATGTCTCCCACACAATTATCATACCCCTGATCTATAGTTTTGACTCAAATAGGTACTCGAAAAGTGAAAAAAATTTGACTCCAATGTTGCCAGTTAATTGAGATGGAAATGGTCAAATATTACTACGACAATGTGAGAGCTGTGCAATCCCTTAAGTTGTGAATAAAAATCAAGCTTTTAAAAGTCAATACAATCATAAAACACTATGCTGTACATTATTTTTTTAGTTATTTCGACACACGCAAGGTAATCAAAACCTTTCCCCTAAAGACTTAAGTTTAGGTTCCCGTTGATTAAGAAAAATGCAGTTTTAAAAGACACACAAGTAAAGGGAATAATTTGAAGACTGTTTTGTAGTAACATTACATTACAATTTTACAATCATTATAAAACTTCCGTTACTGAGTGACTATCTGACAGCCAACGCACAGCCGAAGCTACTGGACGTAAGAAGCTGAAGGCATGTATATTCTTTGGGGAGTGAACGGGAACAGAGAGGATTTTTGTAGTCCGTAGAACGTCGCTTCGTTTCTTCGCGGGAAAAAGGGCTTAAGCGCCGTGTAGATCGCGTCACTTAGGCGTTCGTTACAACTGGCATCTACACTCAAGATCGTTTTAACAATTTTTAAGTTTAATTTAAACTGATTAAATAAGGTTTTTTCACTTTGTTTACATAAAAACTAATATTGTAATTAGTTCCTTTGTAAATTAAAAATAAACTCTTCGTTTATAAACTTTATTAGAGAAAAATACAGATTAACTGTTGCCGTCGACACCGTACATAAAAAGTTCATTTGTATGAAAACTTTTATTTTTTGTATGGCAACCCTAAAATATTTTTTCACCATCATTTATGGATTATTAGAACCTACAATCGCCCCATACATTATAAGGTCATCGAATGAAGACAACCGCCTCAAATATTTGAAAAAAGAAAACATGTGTATGAAAATTATTATTTTTTGTATGGCAACACTGAAATTTTTTTCACCAAGATTCATAAAATATCAGTATCTACAAATGCCCCATACATTATAGTAGCGAAATATTCAATCCAAAAATAAATTTGTATGAAAATTATTATTTTTTGTATGGCAACACTAAAATTTTATTGATTTTCCAAAACGAATGATTTAATTAAGAAATATCTCCCATACATTTCTTATACTCCTGATCTATAGTTTAGGCTCAATTACTCGAAAAGTGAAAAAAATTCTGGACTCCAGTGTTGCCAGTTTATTAAGATGAAAATGGTCAAATGTCATTACGATGACCACTTGAAATGTTTTGGTAAAATATTTTGATTAAAAATATTTTTCCTTCTACTTTTCATATTTTTGAATGGAAAGTCCAAAAAATTGTATGAACGAAGAACAGAAAAACCAAACATGGCAACACTTTCGGTCAAGTTACACAACCGCCCTATACAAAGTAACCCCCTCAAATGTTGGCAACCTACTAATTTTTACCCTCAAAAAATGCAATTTTTTGTATATTTTACAAAATGGCCGCCATGGGGTCCGCCATCTTGTCAAAAAAAAATTATCCCCAAAATATCAAAATTGAGGACACTTTCAAGGGAAAACAAAAAGAATATTATAAAAAAGTTGAAAAACTACCCCGATGCGAGCCCACAAAGTCACCTCTAAAATTTCAAAATTTTAAAGTAAAATATCTCGGCGGCCATCTTGTTTTTTAAATTTTTTCTAATTTCATCGTATTAGTCGTCCCAAAATTATTCGAATATGACACCAATATTGGGTAGGTG
Organism: Thymelicus lineola; assembly: GCA_963932265.1. Classification (NCBI taxonomy): domain Eukaryota; kingdom Metazoa; phylum Arthropoda; class Insecta; order Lepidoptera; family Hesperiidae; genus Thymelicus; species Thymelicus lineola. The sequence continues at coordinate 8,836,300 of OZ010699.1, forward strand.
CTCACATAAATAAAAAAGTTGACAATCGCCGAGCGGCCGCCATCTTGAATTTTCGAACGGTCGGATTTTTCCCATAGTGACCATAAGTAGTCAAGCAACTTTTCCATACATCATTATAACCCCCCACCAATACTTTCGGCTGGGCTACTCGAAATGTGAAAAAACGGGAAAAAATATTCTAGCTCCCAGTGTTGCCAGTAAATTTAGATGAAAATAGTCAAATGTCATTACGACAACCACTAAAAAATTTTTGGTGAAATTTTTTGATTAAAAATGTTTCTCCTTCTACTTTTTATATTTTTGAATAGAAAGTTCACAAAAATGTATGAATGAAAAAAAATCAACGTAACCTGGCAACACTTCAGACCAAGACCCACAACCGCCCCATACAAAGGGACCCCCTCAAATGTTGCCAACCTAAAAAAATTTTCCTTCAAAAAATGCAATTTTTCGTACATTTTATAAAATGGCCGCCACGGGGTCCGCCATCTTGGCGAAAAAAAAAAATATACCCCAAACGTCAAAATTGGGGATAGATGCAAGGCAATAAAGCAAAAAAATCGCAAAAAAGTTTAAAACCCAACGCAATCCGACCCCGCAAAGTCACCTCGAAAATTGAAAAATTTTAAACTGAAATATCTCGGCGGCCATCTTGTTTTTTCAAATTTTTCCAAACTTTTCGTAATACTTTTCCTAACATTAGCCGAAAACGACACCAATCTCGGGTAGCTGCATAATAAAAAAAAAAGTTGGTCATTTCACCTCGGCCGCCATCTTGGATTTTTGAAAAGTCGGATTTTTCCCATAGATCCGGGATTAAACAAAAAATTCTCCTATACAAAGTACTCACCCCCCACCACTCCTTCTGGGAGATCAATTCGGGTTTTCGTAAAACGAAAAAAAAATTCCAGCAGTCAGTGTTGCCAGTCGACATCGACGAAAATGGTCAAATGTCATTACGACAGCCACGACACGTTTGCGTATGTGAATTTTTGATTAAAAATATTGCTCCTTCTACTTTTCATGTTTTTGAATAGAAAGTCCAAAAAAATGTGAGAACGTAGATAAAAAAAATAAAACCTGGCAACACTTTGGGTCAAGTTACACAACCGCCCGGAACAAAGGGACCCGCTCAAATGTTGCCAACCAGAAGAAAATTGCACCCAAAAAATTACATTTTTCGTACATTTTTCAAAATGGCCGCCACCGCGTCCGCCATCTTGTCGAAAAAATAAATATCCCCAAAATATCAAAGTCGAGGATACTTTTAAGATAACGCAAAAAAAATATCGCCAAAAAGTTGAAAAACCACCCCGATGCGACCCCGCAAACTCACCTCTAAAATGGAAAAAATTCAAACCAAAATAACTCGGCGGCCATCTTGTTTTTTCACTTTTTTCTCATTTTTTCGTAATTCTACTTACAATTTTAACAAAACACCCGAAAAACATTTGGCAAAAGGCCATAAACAAAAAACTTGACAATCGCCGCGCAGCCGCCATCTTGAAAATGGGAAATGTCAGATTTTTCCCGAGGTGTCGGGAGGGGATGGAGAATATTCGCCATAGACAACAAAACTCCATCTCTGCTCCTTCTGGGAGAACAATTATATAGTTCACTCCCCGTAAGTCTAGTCTAGGATTATATATTATAACTAGGTTTTCGCGTGGGGCGCGCGCTGCTAAAGCAGCGCGCGTGCCTTTCTCTTTCGCAAAAGACAAAATAAATATATAGTTTTTTTTCAAAAATGTCGTCGGTCTTGGAAATTTATTTTTCGATTCAGGGGTCTGTTTGCGAAATGTTTGGCTACAAACTACTACTTTGTATGAAAATTAATATTTTTATATGGCAACACTGCAACATTTTTCCTCCGATGTGTACAATCTATAAGTACCAACAACCTCCTGATATATTGTAATGACATAAGATTGATGAAATGATTACATAAAAAAGTACATTTGTATGAAAACTTTTATTTTTTGTATGGCAACCCTAAAATATTTTTTCACCATCACTTACAAACTATTGGAACCTACAATCGCCCCATACATTATAAGGCCAGCAAATGAAGACAACCGCCTCAAATATTTGAAAAAAGAAAACATTTGTATGAAAATTATTATTTTTTGTATGGCAACACTGAAATTTTTTTCACCAAAATTCACAAAATATCAGTACCTACAAATGCCCCATACATTATAGTAGCGAAATATTCAATCCAAAAATAAATTTGTATGAAAATTATTATTTTTCGTATGGCAACACTAAAATTTTATAAATCTAGCAAAACGAATGATTTAATTGAGAAATATCTCCCATACATTTCTTATACTCCTGATCTATAGTTTAGGCTCAATTACTCGAAAAGTGAAAAAAAATCTGGATTCCAGTGTTGCCAGTTTATTAAGATGAAAATGGTCAAATGTCATTACGACGACCACTTGAAATGTTTTGGTAAAATATTTTGATTAAAAATATTTTTCCTTCTACTTTTCATATTTTTGAATGGAAAGTCCAAAAAATTGTATGAACGAAGAAAAGAAAAACCAAACATAGCAACACTTTCGGTCAAGTTACACAACCGCCTCATACAAAGTAACCCCCTCAAGTGTTGCCAACCTACAAATTTTTTCCCTCAAAAAATGCAATTTTTTGTATATTTTACAAAATGGCCGCCATGGGGTCCGCCATCTTGTTGAAAAAAAAATTATCCCCAAAATATCAAAATTGAGGACACTTTCAAGGGAAAACAAAAAGAATATTATAAAAAAATTGAAAAACTACCCCGATGCGAGCCCACAAAGTCACCTCTAAAATTTCAAAACTTTAAAAAAAAATATCTCGGCGGCCATCTTGTTTTTTATTTTTTTTGTAATTTCATCGTATTAGTCGTCCAAAAGTTATTCGAAAATGACACCAATATTGGGTAGGTGCTCACATTAATAAAAAAGTTGACAATCGCCGAGCGGCCGCCATCTTGAATTTTTGAACGGTCGGATTTTTCCCATAGTAACCATAGATAGTCAAGCAACTTTCCCATACATCATTATAACCCCCCACCAATACATTGGGCTGGGCTACTCGAAATGTGAAAAAACGGGAAAAAAAAATCTAGCTCCCAGTGTTGCCAGTTAATTTAGATGAAAATGGTCAAATGTCATTACGACGACCACTAAAAATTTTTTTGTTAATTTTTTTGATTTAAAATGTTTCTCCTTCTACTTTTTATATTTTTGAATAGAAAGTTCACAAAAATGTATGAATGAAAAAAAAATCAACGTAACCTGGCAATACTTCAGATCAAGACCCACAACCGCCCCATACAAAGTGACCCCCTCAAATGTTGCCAACCTAAAAATTTTTTCCTTCAAAAAATGCAATTTTTCGTACATTTTATAAAATGGCCGCCACGGGGTCCGCCATCTTGGCGAAAAAAAAAATATACCCCAAACGTCAAAATTGGGGATAGATGCAAGGCAACAAAGAAAAAAAATCGCAAAAAAGTTAAAAACCCAACGCAATCCGACCCCGCAAAGTAGCCTCGAAAATTGAAAAATTTTAAACTTAAATATCTCGGCGGCCATCTTGTTTTTTCAAATTTTTCCCAATTTATCGTAACACTTTTCCTAACATTAGTCGAAAGCGACACCAATCTCGGGTAGTTGCATAATAAAAAAAAAAGTTGGTCTTTTCACCTCGGCCGCCATCTTGGATTTTTGAAAAGTTGGAGTTTTCCCATAGATCCGGGAGTGAACCAAAAATTCCCCCATACATAGTATCTACCCCCCACCACTCCTTCTGGGAGATCAATTCGGGTTTTCGTAAAACGAAAAAAAAATTCCAGCAGTCAGTGTTGCCAGTCGACATCGACAAAAATGGTCAAATGTCATAGCGACGACCGCGACACGGTTTTCTGTGTGTCATTGTTATCAAAAATATTGCTCCTTCTACTTTTCATGTTTTTGAATAGAAAGTCCAAAAAAATATATGAACGAAGATAAAAAAAATTAAACCTGGCAACACTTTGGGTCAAGTTACACAACCGCCCGGAACAAAGGCACCCGCTTAAATGTTGCCAACCAGAAGAAAAATGCACCCAAAAAATGTCATTTTTCGTGCATTTTTCAAAATGGCCGCCACCGCGTCCGCCATCTTTTCGAAAAAATAAATATCCCCAAATTATCAAAATCGAGGATACCCTCAAGCGAATGCAAAAAAAATATTGCAAAAAAGTTGAAAAACCTCCCCGATGCGACCCCTCAAAGTCACCTCTAAAATGGAAAAAATTCAAACCAAAATAACTCGGCGGCCATCTTGTTTTTTCATTTTTTTCTCATTTTTTCGTAATTTCCTCCCTAAACTTTACGAATAACCCCAAAAAAATTTTGCAAAAGGCCATAAACAAAAAAGTTGACAATCGCCGCGCAGCCGCCATCTTGAAAATGGGAAATGTCAGATTTTTCCCGAGGTGTCGGGAGGAGATGGAGAACTTTTGCCATAGACAACAAAATCCCATCTCGCCTCCTTCTGGGAGATCAATTCTATAGTTCACTACGTGGTAAGTCTAGGATTATATATTATAATAACTAGGTTTTCGCGTGGGGCGCGCGCTGCTAAAGCAGCGCGCGTGCCTTTCTCTTTCGTAAAAGACAAAATAAATAAATAGTTTTTTCAAAAATATAATTGGTCTTTGAAATTTATTTTTCGATTCAGGGGTCTGTTTAGTCCAGGGTCGATAATTTTTGAAAACAAAAAAAATTATAATAGGATGAAACCTATTGCAAAAGGAAGAGAATATAACAAAAAATAAAGGAAAAATAATTTACGGGCGATCTGAGGTTGGGAAGTGGGGGGGAGGGGGGGTTTAAGGGTAAAAAACGGTTTATCTCAATTTCCAGCAAAACTATAAGTCCTATGGAAAAAAGTTAAATGGCAAAGTTATAGGTAATAAAAAGGTCTACAATTTTTGTATTTACACTTTTTTCACATAACCTCAAAATTTATGTGAAAAATTCAAAAAACCAAGTTTTTGGTTTTTTATTTTTATCTTTTACAAAAAAATTTTTTTTTTAACGAAATTTTGTGAAAACTTACCTTTCTATGTCCCAAACATACTGTAATTTTTTTGATTTAAAATATTTATTTTTTCACCTTATTTTGACTTAATATCGAAAAATCACCCTAATTTTCAATCGAAAATTCACCTGTCAAAATATCCGCTTTTTTAAAAAAATCTGTGAGCTTTTTATTTGCTAAAATCTCTACTTTCTGATGGTATATAAAAAAATATACACTGCCATGTTAAATTTTCTCAGAAAATGCAATGAAACGACAACTATTTTCACAAAAATTATTCGAGTTCGAGTTTTTAAATATATATTTTTAATATTTATGTACAATTTTGAGCCATTTATTAAAATTTACACTTTAATTAATCGAAAAAACGTCAAAATCCATGTTAAATTAATAAATTAATAAGCAAAAAAATTACAAATCCATAAAGATTGCAAGAAACATGCAAAAATAGTTGTCGTTTCATTGCATTTTCTGAGAAAATTTACCATAGTAGTGTATATCTTTTTATACCATCAGAAAGTAGAGATTTTAGCAAATAAAAAGCTCACAGATTTTTTTAAAAAAGCGTATATTTTGACAGGTGAATTTTCGATTGAAAATTAGGGTGATTTTTCGATATTAAGTCAAAATAAGGTGAAAAAATAAATATTTTAAATCAAAAAAATTACAGTATGTTTGGGACATAGAAAGGTAAGTTTTCACAAAATTTCGTAAAAAAAAAAATTTTGTAAAAGATAAAAATAAAAAACCAAAAACTTGGTTTTTTGAATTTTTCACATAAATTTTGAGGTTATGTGAAAAAAGTGTAAATACAAAAATTGTAGACCTTTTTATTACCTATAACTTTGCCATTTAACTGTTTTCCATAGGACTTATAGTTTTGCTGGAAATTGAGATAAACCGTTTTTTACACTTAAACCCCCCCTCCCCCCCACTTCCCGACCTCATATCGCCCGTAAATTATTTTTCCTTTATTTTTTGTTATATTCTCTTCCTTTTGCAATAGGTTTCATTCTATTATAATTTTTTTTCACTTTTCATTATTTTTAAAGGCTTCTACCCTGGTCTAGTTTGCGAAATGTTTGGCTTGAAACTACTACTTTTGGTTTGTCTATTTTTTTAGCATGATTAACAGAATATGAGAGGAAAAGGGAGAGGGTGAGGGAGGGGGTGAGGAAGATGGAGAGGGAGATGTAGGGAGAGGGGAAGGGAGAAGGAGAGGGAGGGAGAGTGAGAGGGAGGAAGAGTGAGAGGGAGGAAGATGGAAAGGGAGATGGAGGGGGAGGGGGAGGAAGAGGGAGAAGGAGAGGGAGAGAGAGGAAGAGGGAGGGGGTGACGGAGAGGTAGGGAGAGGGGAGGGAAAAGGAGGAGGAGAGGTAGCGGGAGAAGGAGGGCAAGGGTGGGAGAAGGAGAAATTGATAGGCGGTACAAAGTTTGCTGGGTCAGCTAGTTGATAATTAATAGTAACCCTTAATACTTATAAACGCCTCATACTTTGTATTGACATTCAATGGACAAACAATCTGAAATATTCGACACAAAATACATTTGTATGAAAATTAATATTTTTATATGGCAACACTGCAACATTTTACCTCCGATGTGTAAGATCTATAAGCACCAACAACCTCCTGATATATTGTAATGACATAAGATTGCATGAAATATTACATAAAAAAGTGCATTTGTATGAAAACTTTTATTTTTTGTATGGCAACCCTAAAATATTTTTTCACCGTCTTATACGGACCATTGGAACCTACAATCGCCCCATACATTATAAGGCCATCAAATGAAGACAACCGCCTCAAATATTTGAAAAAAGAAAACATTTGTATGAAAATTATTATTTTTTGTATGGCAACACTGAAATTTTTTTCACCAAAGTTCACAAAATATCAGTACCTACATATGCCTTATACATTATAGTAGCGAAATATTCAATCCAAAAATAAATTTGTATGAAAATTATTATTTTTTGTATGGCAACACTGAAATTTTATTGTTTTCCTAAAACGAGTGATTTAATTAAGAAATATCTCCCATACATTTCTTATACTCCTGATCTATAGTTTAGGCTCAATTACTCGAAAAGTGAAAAAAATTCTGGACTCCAGTGTTGCCAGTTTATTAAGATGAAAATGGTCAAATGTCATGACGACGACCACTTGAAATGTTTTAGTAAAATATTTTGATTAAAAATACTTTTCCTTCTACTTTTCATATTTTTGAATGGAAAGTCCAAAAAATTGTATGAACGAAGAAAAGAAAAACCAAACATGGCAACACTTTAGGTCAAGTTACACAACCGCCCCATACAAAGCAACCCCCTCAAGTGTTGCCAACGTACTAATTTTTTCCTTCAAAAAATGCAATTTTTCGAACATTTTACAAAATGGCCGCCACGGGGTCCGCCATTTTGTTGAAAAAAAAATTATCCCCAAAATATCAAAATTAAGGACACTTTCAAGGGAAAACAAAAAGAATATTGCAAAAATGTTGAAAAACCTCCCCGATGCGACCCCTAAAAGTCACCTCTAAAATTTCAAAACTTTAAAGAAAAATATCTCGGCGGCCATCTTGTTTTTTAAATTTTTTCTAATTTCATCGTATTAGTCGTCCCAAAATTATTCGAAAATGACACCAATATTGGGTAGGTGCTCAAATAAATAAAAAAGTTGATAATCGCCGAGCAGCCGCCATCTTGAATTTTCGAACGGTCGGATTTTTCCCATAGTAACCATAAATAGTCAAGCAACTTTTCCATACATCATTATAACCCCCCACCAATACTTTCGGCTGGGCTACTCGAAATGTGAAAAAACGGGAAAAAAAATTCTAGCTCCCAGTGTTGCCAGTTAATTTAGATGAAAATGGTCAAATGTCATTACGACGACACCTAAAAATTTTTTGGTGAAATTTTTTGATTAAAAATGTTTCTCCTTCTACTTTTCATATTTTTGAATAGAAAGTTCACAAAAATGTATGAACGAAAAAAAAATCAACATACTCTGGCAACACTTCAGACTAAGTCCCACAACCGCCCCATACAAAGTGACCCCCTCAAATGTTGCCAACCTAAAAATTTTTTCCTTCAAAAAATGCAATTTTTCGTACATTTTATAAAATGGCCGCCACGGGGTCCGCCATCTTGGCGAAAAAAAAAATATACCCCGAACGTCAAAATTGGGGATAGATGCAAGGCAACAAAGTAAAAAAATCGCAAAAAAGTTTAAAACCCAACGCAATCCGACCCCGCAAAATCACCTCGAAAATTGAAAAATTTTAAATCAAAATATCTCGGCGGCCATCTTGTTTTTTCAAATTTTTCCAAATTGTTCGTAACAATTTTCCCAACATTAGCCGAAAACAACACCAATCTCGGGTAGCTGCATAATAAAAAAAAAAGTTGATCATTTCACCTCGGCCGCCATCTTGGATTTTCGAAAAGTCGGATTTTTCCCATAGATCCGGGAGTGAACCAAAAATTCTCCCATACATAGTACTCACCCCCCACCACTCCTTCTGGGAGATCAATTCGGGTTTTCGTAAAACGAAAAAAAAATTCCAGCAGTCAGTGTTGCCAGTCGACATCGACGAAAATAGTCAAATGTCATAGCGACGACCGCGACACGTTTACATGTGTGAATTTTTGATTAAAAATATTGCTCCTTCTACTTTTCATGTTTTTGAATAGAAAGTCCAAAAAAATGTGTGAACGAAGATAAAAAAATAAAACCTGGCAACACTTTGGGTCAAGATACACAACCGCCCGGAACAAAGGGACCCGCTCAAATGTTGCCAACCAGAAGAAAAATGCACCCAAAAAATGTCGTTTTTCGTACATTTTTCAAAATGGCCGCCACCGCGTCCGCCATCTTGTCAAAAAAATAAATATTCCCAAAATATCAAAATTTAGGATACTTTCAAGACAACACAAAGAAAATATCGCCAAAAAGTTGAAAAACCTCCCCGATGCGACCCCTCAAATTCACCTCTAAAATGGGAAAAATTCAAACCAAAATAACTCGGCGGCCATCTTGTTTTTTTAATTTTTTCTCATTTTTTCATAATTCCCTTCTTAAACTTTACGAATACCGTCGAAAACGTTTTGCAAAAGGCCCTAAACAAAAAAGTTGACAATCGCCGCGCAGCCGCCATCTTGAAAATGGGAAATGTCAGATTTTTCCCATACTCATTGGAGGGCATGGAGAAAACCCGCCATAGACAACAAAGTTGTATCTCGACTCTTTCTGGGAGAACAATTATGTCAGTCAGTCAGTGGTAAGTCTAGGATTATATATAATAATAACTAGGTTTTCGCGTGGGGCGCGCGCTGCTAAAGCAGCGCGCGTGCCTTTCTCTTTCGCAAAAGGCAAAATAAATAAATAGTTTTTTTTTCATAAATATTGGTCTTTGAAATTTATTTTTCGATTCAGGGGTATGTTTGCGAAATGTTTGGCTTCAAACTGTACTACTTTTGGTTTGTCTATTTTTTTTGGCATGATTAACAGAATATGAGAGGGAGAGGGAGTGGGAGAGGGAGGGGGTGAGAGAGAGGGAGAGGGAAAGAGAAAGCGAGAGGTAACGTAGAGAGAGTGGGCGGGAGAGGGAGAGGGTGAGGGAGGGGGTGAGGAAGATGGAGAGGGAGAGGAAGGGAGAGGGGGAGGAAGAGGGAGAAGGAGAGGGAGGAAGAGTGAGAGGGAGCAAGATGAAGAGGGAGAGGGAGGAGAAGGAATTGATAGGTGGTACAAAGTTTGCCGGGTCAGCTAGTTAATAACAATAACTAATAATAACACTTAATACTAATAAACGCCTCATACATTGTATTGACATTCAATGGACAAACAATCTGAAATATTAGACACAAAATACATTTGAATGAAAATTAAATTTTTTACATGGCAACATTGCAACATTTTTCCTCCGATGTGTACGATCTATAAGTATCAACAACCTCCTGATATATTGTAATGACATAAGATTGATGAAATGATTACATAGAAAAGTACATTTGTATGAAAACTTTTATTTTTTGTATGGCAACCCTAAAATATTTTTTCACCATCATTTACAAACTATTGTTGTCTACAATCGCCCCATACATTATAAGGCCATCAAATGAAAACAACCGCCTCAAATATTTGAAAAAAGAAAACATTTGTATGAAAATTATTATTTTTTGTATGGCAACACTGAAATTTTTTTCACCAAAATTCACAAAATATCAGTACCTACAAATGCCCCATACATTACAGTAGCGAAATATTCAATTCAAAAATAAATTTGTATGAAAATTATTATTTTTTGTATGGCAACACTGAAATTTTATTGTTTCTCCAAAACTAATGATTTAATTAAGAAATATCTCCCATACATTTCTTATGCTCCTGATCTATAGTTTAGGCTCAATTACTCGAAAAGTGAAAAAAATTCTGGACTCCAGTGTTGCCAGTTTATTAAGATGAAAATGGTCAAATGTCATTACGACGACCACTTGAAATGTTTTGGTAAAATATTTTGATTAAAAATATTTTTCCTTCTACTTTTCATATTTTTGAATGGAAAGTCCGAAAAATTGTATGAACAAAGAAAAGAAAAACCAATCATGGCAACACTTTCGGTCAAGTTACACAACCGCCCCATACAAAGCAACCCCCTCAAGTGTTGCCAACCTACTAATTTTTTCCTTCAAAAAATGCAATTTTTCGTACATTTTACAAAATGGCCGCCACGGGGTCCGCCATCTTGTTGAAAAAAAAATTATACCCAAAATATCAAAATTGAGGACATTTTCAAGGGAAAACAAAAATAATATTATAAAAAAGTTGAAAAACCACCCCGATGCGACCCCACAAAGTCACCTCTAAAATTTCAAAACTTTAAAGAAAAATATCTCGGCGGCCATCTTGTTTTTTAAACTTTTTTTAATTTCATCGTAGTAGTCGTCCCAAAGTTATTCGAAAATGACACCAATATTGGGTAGGTGCTCACATAAATAAAAAAGTTGACAATCGCCGAGCGGCCGCCATCTTGAATTTTCAAACGGTCGGATTTTTCCCATAGTGAACATACGTAGTCAAGCAACTTTTCCATACATCATTATAACCCCCCACCAATACTTTCGGCTGGGCTACTCGAAATGTGAAAAAACGGGAAAAAAAAATCTAGCTCCCAGTGTTGCCAGTTAATTTAGATGAAAATGGTCAAATGTCATTACGACGACCACTAAAAATTTTTTGGTAAAATTTTTTGATTAAAAATGTTTCTCCTTCTACTTTTCATATTTTTGAATAGAAAGTTCACAAAAATGTATGAAAGAAAAAAAAATCAACATAACTTGGCAACACTTCAGACTAAGACCCACAACCGCCCCATACAAAGTGACCCCCTCAAATGTTGCCAACCTTAAAAATTTTTCCTTCAAAAAATGCAATTTTTCGTACATTTTATAAAATAGCCGCCACGGGGTCCGCCATCTTGGCGAAAAAAAAAATATACCCCAAATGTCAAAATTGGGGATAGATGCAAGGCAACAAAGAAAAAAAATCGCAAAAAAGTTAAAAACCCAACGCAATCCGACCCCGCAAAGTAGCCTCGAAAATTGAAAAATTTTAAACTTAAATATCTCGGCGGCCATCTTGTTTTTTTCAAATTTTTCCAAATTCATCGTAACACTTTTCCCAACATTAGTCGAAAACGACACCAATCTCGGGTAGCTGCATAATAAAAAAAAAGTTGGTCTTTTCACCTCGGCCGCCATCTTGGATTTTTGAAAAGTTGGAGTTTTCCCATAGATCCGGGAGTGAACCAAAAATTCCCCCATACATAGTATCTACCCCCCACCACTCCTTCTGGGAGATCAATTCGGGTTTTCGTAAAACGAAAAAAAAATTCCAGCAGTCAGTGTTGCCAGGTGAAATCGACGAAAATGGTCAAATGTCATTACGACAACCAGGACACGTTTGCTTATGCGATTTTTTGATTAAAAATATTGCTCCTTCTACTTTTCATGTTTTTGAATAGAAAGTCCAAAAAAATGTGTGAACGAAGATAAAAAAAATATAACCTGGCAATACTTTGGGTCAAGTTACATATCCGCCCGGAACAAAGGGACCCGCTCAAATGTTGCCAACCAGAAGAAAAATGCACCCAAAAAATGTCATTTTTCGTACATTTTTCAAAATGGCCGCCACCGCGTCCGCCATCTTGTCAAAAAAATAAATATTTCCAAAATATCAAAATTGAGGATACCTTTAAGCGAATGCAAAAAAAATATCGAAAAAAAGTTGAAAAACCACCCCGATGCGACCCCGCAAACTCACCTCTAAAATGGAAAAAATTCAAACCAAAATAACTCGGCGGCCATCTTGTTTTTTCATTTTTTTCTCATTTTTTCGTAATTCCCTTCCTAAACTTTACGAAAAACTCCAAAAACATTGGGCAATAAGCTATAAACAAAAAAGTTGACAATCGCCGCGCGGCCGCCATCTTGAAAATGGGAAATGTCAGATTTTTCCCGAGGTGTCGAGAGGAGATGGAGAACTTTCGCCATAGACAACAAAATCCCATCTCGCCTCCTTCTGGGAGAACAATTATATAGTTCACTCCCCGTAAGTCTAGGATTATATATTATAACTAGGTTTTCGCGTGGGGCGCGCGCTGCTAAAGCAGCGCGCGTGCCTTTCTCTTTCGCAAAAGACAAAATAAATAAATAGTTTTTTTCAAAATTGTCATCGGTCTTGGAAATTTATTTTTCGATTCAGGGGTCTGTTTGCGAAATGTTTGGCTTCAAACTACTACTTTTCGTTTGTCTATTTTTTTGGCATTTTTTTGGACTATGAGAGGGAGGGGGTGAGGGAGAGGGTGAGGGGGGGGGTGAGGGAGAGGGAGAGGGAAAGGGAGAGGTAGACGTAGAGAGAGTGGGCGGGAGAGGGAGGGAGAGTGAGAGGGAGGAAGATGGAGAGGGAGAGGGAGAGAAGGGAGAAGGGGAGGAAGAGATAGAGGGAGAGGGAGAGAGAGGAAGAGGGAGGGGGAGACGGAGAGGTAGCGTGAGAGGGAGACGGAGAGGCAGCGGGAGAAGGAGTGGTAGAGGTAGTGAGGGGGAAAGGGTGAGGGAAAGGGTAAGAGGCGGAGAGTTTGGGCATGGGGGAGGTAGAGGGGAAGGAAAGCGATGGAGAGGGAGAAGGAGAAATAGATAGCCTAACAATTTGCGAAGTTTGCTGGGTCAGTTATTTGATAACTAATAATAACCCTAAATAAAAATAAACGCTTCATACATTGTATTGACATTCAATGGACAAACAATCTGAAATATTAGACACAAAATACATTTGTATGAAAATTAAAATTTTTATATGCCAACACTGCAACATTTTTCCTCCGATGTGTACGATCTATAAGTACCAACAACCTCCTGATATATTGTTATGACATAAGATTGATGAAATAACCTGAAATATTACATAAAAAAGTACATTTTGTATGAAAACTTTTATTTTTTATATGGCAACCCCAAAATATTTTTTCACCATCATATACGGACTATTAGAACCTACAATCGCCCCATACATTATAAGGCCATCAAATGAAGACAACCGCCTCAAATATTTGAAAAAATAAAACATTTGTATGAAAATTATTATTTTTTGTATGGCAACACTGAAATGTTTTTCACCAAAATTCACAAAATATCAGTACCTACAAATGCCCCATCCATTATAGTAGCGAAATATTCAATCCAAAAATAAATTTGTATGAAAATTATTATTTTTTGTATGGCAACACTAAAATTTTATTATTTCCCCAAAACGAATGATTTAATTTAGAAATATGTCTCATACATTTCTTATACTCCTGATCTATAGTTTAGGCTCAATTACTCAAAAAGTGAAAAAAATTCTGGACTCCAGTGTTGCCAGTTAATTAAGATGAAAATCGTCAAATGTCATTACGACTACGACATGAAATCTCCTTGTTTGATTTTTTTATCAGAAATATTTTTCCTTCTACTTTTCATATTTTTGAATGGAAAGTCCAAAAAATTGTATGAACGAAGAAAAGAAAAACCAAACATGGCAACACTTTCGGTCAAGTTGCACAACTGCCTCATACAAAGTGACCCCCTCAAATGTTGCCAACCTACAAATTTTTTCGTTCAAAAAATGCCATTTTTCGTACATTTTACAAAATGGCCGCCAAGGGGTCCGCCATCTTGTCGAAAAAATAAATACCCCCAAAATATCAAAACTGAGGACATTTTAGAGGGAATACAAAAAGAATATTAGAAAAAAGTTGAAAACCCACCCCGATGCGTCCCCGTAAACTCACCTCTAAAATTTCAAAACTTTAAAGAAAGATATCTCGGCGGCCATCTTGTTTTTTAAATTTTTTCTAATTTCATCGTATTAGTGTCCTAAAATTATTTGAAAATGACACCAATATTGGGTAGGTGCTCACATAAATAAAAAAGTTGACAATCGCCGAGCGGCCGCCATCTTGAATTTTTGAACGGTCGGATTTTTCCCATAGTGACCATAAGTAGTCAAGCAACTTTTTCACACATCATTATAACCCCCCACCAATACTTTCGGCTGGGCTACTCGAAATGTGAAAAAACGGGAAAAAAAAATCTAGCTCCCAGTGTTGCCAGTTAATTTAGATGAAAATGGTCAAATGTCATTACGACGACCACTAAAAATTTTTTGGTGAAATTTTTTGATTAAAAATGTTTCTCCTTCTACTTTTCATATTTTTGAATAGAAAGTTCACAAAAATGTATGAACGAAAAAAAAATCAACATACCCTAGCAACACTTCAGACCAAGTCCCACAACCGCCCCATACAAAGTGACCTCCTCAAATGTTGCCAACCTAAAAATTTTTTCCTTCAAAAAATGCAATTTTTCGTACATTTTATAAAATGGCCGCCACGGGGTCCGCCATCTTGGCGAAAAAAAAAATATACCCCAAACGTCAAAATTGGGGATAGATGCAAGGCAACAAAGCAAAAAAATTGCAAAAAAGTTTAAAACCCAACGCAATCCGACCCCGCAAAGTCACCTCGAAAATTGAAAAATTTTAAATCAAAATATCTCGGCGGCCATCTTGTTTTTTCAAATTTTTTCAAACTTTTCGTAACACTTTTCCCAACATTAGCCGAAAACGACACCAATCTTGGGTAGCTGCATAATAAAAAAAAAAGTTGGTCATTTCACCTCGGCCGCCATCTTGGATTTTCGAAAAGTCGGATTTTTCCCATAGATCCGGAGGTGAACCAAAAATTCCCCCATACATAGTATTTACCCCCCACCACTCCTTCTGGGAGATCAATTCGGGTTTTCGTAAAACGAAAAAAAAATTCCAGCAGTCAGTGTTGCCAGGTGAAACCGACGAAAATTGTCAAATGTCATTACGACAACCAGGACACGTTTGCATGTGTGAATTTTTGATTAAAACTATTGCTCATTCTACTTTTCATGTTTTTGAATAGAAAGTCCAAAAAAATGTGTGAACGAAGATAAAAAAAATAAAACCTGGCAACACTTTAGGTCAAGTTACACAACCGCCCGGAACAAAGGGACCCGCTCAAATGTTGCCAACCAGAAGAAAAATGCACCCAAAAAATGTCATTTTTCGTACATTTTTCAAAATGGCCGCCACCGCGTCCGCCATCTTGTCGAAAAAATTTATAGTTCCAAAATATCAAAATCGAGGATACTTTCAAGACAACACAAAAAAAATATCGCCAAAAAGTTGAAAAACCACCCCGATGCGACCCCTCAAAGTCACCTCTAAAATGGAAAAAATTCAAACCAAAATAACTCGGCGGCCATCTTGTTTTTTCATTTTTTTCTCATTTTTTCGTAATTCTCCTTACAATTTTAACAAAACACCCGAAAAATATTTGGCAAAAGGCCATAAACAAAAAAGTTGACAATCGCCGCGCAGCCTCCATCTTGAAAATGGGAAATGTCAGATTTTTCCCGAGGTGTCGGGAGGAGATGGAGAACTTTCGCCATAGACAACAAAGTTGTATCTCGACTCTTTCTGGGAGAACAATTATATAGTTATCACGGTGGTAAGTCTAGGATTATATAATATAATAAAATAATATTGGTCTTTGAAATTTATTTTTCAATTCAGGGGTCTGTTTGCGAAATGTTTGGCTTCAAACTACTACTTTTGGTTTGTCTATTTTTTTGGCATGATTAACAGAATATGAGAGGGTGAGGGAGAGGGAGAGGGAGAGGGTGACGGAAGGGGTGAGGGAGAGGGAGAGGGAGTACGAGGGAGAGGGGGAGGAAGAGGGAGAAGGAGAGGGAGAGAGAGGAAGAGGGAGGGGATGACGGAGAGGGAGAAGGAGGGAGAGGGTGAGGAAGAGGAAGAGGGTAAGGGAGGGGGTGAGGAAGAGGGAGAGGGAAAGGAAAAGGGGAGGAAGAGGGAGAAGGAGAGGGAGGAAGAGTGAGAGCGAGGAACATTGAGAGGAAGAGAGAGGAAGAGGGAGGGGGAGACGGAGAAGTAGCGGGAGAAGGAGCGGGAGAGGGAGGCAGGGGGAAAGGGCGAGGGAAAGGGTAAGAGGGGGAGAGGGGAGGGAAAGGGAGGAGGAGAGGTAGCGGGAGAGGGAGGGCAAGGGGGGCAGAAGGAGAAATTTGATAGTCGGTACAAAGTTTGCTGGGTCAGCTAGTTGATAACTAATAGTAACCCTTTATACCAATAAACGCCTCATATTGACATTCAATGGACAAACAATCTGAAATATTCGACACAAAATACATTTGTATGAAAATTAATATTTTTATATGGCAACACTGCAACATTTTTCTCCGATGTGTACGATCTATAAGTACCAACAACCTCCTGTTATATTGTAATGACATAAGATTTATGATATAGCCTGAAATATTACATAAAAAAGTACATTTGTATGAAAACTTTTGTTTTTTTGTATGGCAACCCTAAAATATTTTTTCACCATCATTTACGGACTATTGGAACCTACAATCGCCCTATACATTATAAGGCCATCAAATGAAAACAACCGCCTCAAATATTTGAAAAAAGAAAACATTTGTATGAAAATTATTATTTTTTGTATGGCAACACTGAAATTTTTTTCACCAAAATTCACAAAATATCAGTACCTACAAATGCCCCATCCATTATAGTAGCGAAATATTCAATCCAAAAATAAATTTGTATGAAAATTATTATTTTTTGTATGGCAACACTAAAATTTTATTATTTCCCCAAAACGAATGATTTAATTTAGAAATATGTCTCATACATTTCTTATACTCCTGATCTATAGTTTAGGCTCAATTACTCAAAAAGTGAAAAAAATTCTGGACTCCAGTGTTGCCAGTTAATTAAGATGAAAATCGTCAAATGTCATTACGACTACGACATGAAATCTCCTTGTTTGATTTTTTTATCAGAAATATTTTTCCTTCTACTTTTCATATTTTTGAATGGAAAGTCCAAAAAATTGTATGAACGAAGAAAAGAAAAACCAAACATGGCAACACTTTCGGTCAAGTTGCACAACTGCCTCATACAAAGTGACCCCCTCAAATGTTGCCAACCTACAAATTTTTTCGTTCAAAAAATGCCATTTTTCGTACATTTTACAAAATGGCCGCCAAGGGGTCCGCCATCTTGTCGAAAAAATAAATACCCCCAAAATATCAAAACTGAGGACATTTTAGAGGGAATACAAAAAGAATATTAGAAAAAAGTTGAAAACCCACCCCGATGCGTCCCCGTAAACTCACCTCTAAAATTTCAAAACTTTAAAGAAAGATATCTCGGCGGCCATCTTGTTTTTTAAATTTTTTCTAATTTCATCGTATTAGTGTCCTAAAATTATTTGAAAATGACACCAATATTGGGTAGGTGCTCACATAAATAAAAAAGTTGACAATCGCCGAGCGGCCGCCATCTTGAATTTTTGAACGGTCGGATTTTTCCCATAGTGACCATAAGTAGTCAAGCAACTTTTTCACACATCATTATAACCCCCCACCAATACTTTCGGCTGGGCTACTCGAAATGTGAAAAAACGGGAAAAAAAAATCTAGCTCCCAGTGTTGCCAGTTAATTTAGATGAAAATGGTCAAATGTCATTACGACGACCACTAAAAATTTTTTGGTGAAATTTTTTGATTAAAAATGTTTCTCCTTCTACTTTTCATATTTTTGAATAGAAAGTTCACAAAAATGTATGAACGAAAAAAAAATCAACATACCCTAGCAACACTTCAGACCAAGTCCCACAACCGCCCCATACAAAGTGACCTCCTCAAATGTTGCCAACCTAAAAATTTTTTCCTTCAAAAAATGCAATTTTTCGTACATTTTATAAAATGGCCGCCACGGGGTCCGCCATCTTGGCGAAAAAAAAAATATACCCCAAACGTCAAAATTGGGGATAGATGCAAGGCAACAAAGCAAAAAAATTGCAAAAAAGTTTAAAACCCAACGCAATCCGACCCCGCAAAGTCACCTCGAAAATTGAAAAATTTTAAATCAAAATATCTCGGCGGCCATCTTGTTTTTTCAAATTTTTTCAAACTTTTCGTAACACTTTTCCCAACATTAGCCGAAAACGACACCAATCTTGGGTAGCTGCATAATAAAAAAAAAAGTTGGTCATTTCACCTCGGCCGCCATCTTGGATTTTCGAAAAGTCGGATTTTTCCCATAGATCCGGAGGTGAACCAAAAATTCCCCCATACATAGTATTTACCCCCCACCACTCCTTCTGGGAGATCAATTCGGGTTTTCGTAAAACGAAAAAAAAATTCCAGCAGTCAGTGTTGCCAGGTGAAACCGACGAAAATTGTCAAATGTCATTACGACAACCAGGACACGTTTGCATGTGTGAATTTTTGATTAAAACTATTGCTCATTCTACTTTTCATGTTTTTGAATAGAAAGTCCAAAAAAATGTGTGAACGAAGATAAAAAAAATAAAACCTGGCAACACTTTAGGTCAAGTTACACAACCGCCCGGAACAAAGGGACCCGCTCAAATGTTGCCAACCAGAAGAAAAATGCACCCAAAAAATGTCATTTTTCGTACATTTTTCAAAATGGCCGCCACCGCGTCCGCCATCTTGTCGAAAAAATTTATAGTTCCAAAATATCAAAATCGAGGATACTTTCAAGACAACACAAAAAAAATATCGCCAAAAAGTTGAAAAACCACCCCGATGCGACCCCTCAAAGTCACCTCTAAAATGGAAAAAATTCAAACCAAAATAACTCGGCGGCCATCTTGTTTTTTCATTTTTTTCTCATTTTTTCGTAATTCTCCTTACAATTTTAACAAAACACCCGAAAAATATTTGGCAAAAGGCCATAAACAAAAAAGTTGACAATCGCCGCGCAGCCTCCATCTTGAAAATGGGAAATGTCAGATTTTTCCCGAGGTGTCGGGAGGAGATGGAGAACTTTCGCCATAGACAACAAAGTTGTATCTCGACTCTTTCTGGGAGAACAATTATATAGTTATCACGGTGGTAAGTCTAGGATTATATAATATAATAATAATAACTAGGTTTTCGCGTGGGGCGCGCGCTGCTAAAGCAGCGCGCGTGCCTTTCTTTTTCGCAAAAGACAAAATAAATAAAAAGTTTTTTTCAAAAATGTCATCGGTCTTGGAAATTTATTTTCCGATTCATACTACTTTTGGTTTGTCTATTTTTTTGGCACGATTAACAGAATATGAGAGGGAGAGGGAAGGGGTGAAGGAGAAGGAGAAGGAAAGGGAGAGGGAGAAGGAGAGGGAGAGGGAGAGGGAGAGAGAGGAAGACGGAGAGGTAGGGAGAGGGGAGGGAAAGGGAGGAGGACAGGGAGGGCAAGGGGGAGGTAGAGGGGAAGGAAAGCGATGGAGAGGGAGAAGGAGAAATTGATAGCCTATCAATTTGCCAAGTTTGCCGGGTCAGCTAGTTGATAACTAATAATAACCCTTAATACTAATAAACGCCTCATACATTGTATTGACATTCAATGGACAAACAATCTGAAATATTCGACACAAAATACATTTGTATGAAAATTAATATTTTTATGTGGCAACACTGCAACATTTTTCCTCCGATGTGTACGATCTATAAGTACCAACAACCTCCTGATATATTGTAATGACATAAGATTGATAAAATAGCCTGAAATATTACATAAAAAAGTACATTTGTATGAAAACTTTTATTTTTTGTACGGCAACCCTAAAATATTTTTTCACCATCATTTACGGACTATTAGAACCTACAATCGCCTCATACATTATAAGGCCATCAAATGAAGACAACCACCTCAAATATTTGAAAAAAGAAAACATTTGTATGAAAATTATTATTTTTTGTATGGCAACACTGAAATTTTTTTCACCAAAATTCACAAAATATCAGTACCTACAAATGCCCCGTACATTATAGTAGCGAAATATTCAATCCAAAAATAAATTTGTATGAAAATTATTATTTTTTGTATGGCAACACTAAAATTTTATTATTTTCCCAAAACGAATGATTTAATTAAGAAATATCTCCCATACATTTCTTATACTCCTGATCTATTGTTTAGGCTCAACTACACGAAAAGTGAAAAAAATTCTGGACTCCAGTGTTGCCAGTTTATTAAGATGAAAATGGTCAAATGTCATTACGACGACCACTTGAAATGTTTTGGTAAAATATTTTGATTAAAAATATTTTTCCTTCTACTTTTCATATTTTTGAATGGAAAGTCCAAAAAATTGTATGAACGAAGAAAAGAAAAACCAAACATGGCAACACTTTCGGTCAAGTTACACAACCGCCCCATACAAAGTAACCCCCTCAAGTGTTGCCAACCTACTAATTTTTTCCTTCAAAAATTGCAATTTTTCGTACATTTTACAAAATGGCCGCCACGGTGTCTGCCATCTTGTCTAAAAAATAAATACCCCCAAAATATCAAAACTGAGGACACTTTCAATAGAAAACAAAAAGAATATTATAAAAAAGTTGAAAAACCACCCCGATGCGACTCCACAAAATCACCTCGAAAATTTCAAAACTTTAAAGAAAAATATCTCGGCGGCCATCTTGTTTTTTAATTTTTTTCTAATTTCATCGTATTAGGCGTCTCAAAATTATTCGAAAATGACACCAATATTGGGTAGGTGCTCAAATAAATAAAAAAGTTGACAATCGCCGAGCGGCCGCCATCTTGAATTTTCGAACGGTCGGATTTTTCCCATAGTGACCATAAGTAGTCAAGCAACTTTTCCATACATCATTATAACCCCCCGCCAATACTTTCGGCTGGGCTACTCGAAATGTGAAAAAACGGGAAAAAAAATTCTAGCTCCCAGTGTTGCCAGTTAATTTAGATGAAAATGGTCAAATGTCATTACGACGACCAATAAAAATTTTTTGGTGAAATTTTTTGATTAAAAATGTTTCTCCTTCTACTTTTTATATTTTTGAATAGAAAGTTCACAAAAATGTATGTACGAAAAAAAAATCAACATACCCTGGCAATACTTCAGACCAAGTCCCACAACCGCCCCATACAAAGTGACCCCCTAAAATGTTGCCAACCTAAAAATTTTTTCCTTCAAAAAATGCAATTTTTCGTACATTTTATAAAATGGCCGCCACGGGGTCCGCCATCTTGGCGAAAAAAAAATATACCGCAAACGTCAAAATTGGGGATAGATGCAAGGCAACAAACCAAAAAAATCGCAAAAAAGTTTAAAACCCAACGCAATCCGACCCCGCAAAGTCACCTCGAAAATTGAAAAATTTTAAATCAAAATATCTCGGCGGCCATCTTGTTTTTTCAAATTTTTCCAAATTTTTCGTAACACTTTTCCCAACATTAGCCGAAAACGACACCAATCTTGGGTAGCTGCATAATAAAAAAAAAAGTTGATCATTTCACCTCGGCCGCCATCTTGGATTTTCGAAAAGTCGGATTTTTCCCATAGATCCGAGGGTGAACAAAAAATTCTCCCATACAAAGTACTCACCCCCCACTACTCCTTCTGGGAGATCAATTCGGGTTTTCGTAAAACGAAAAAAAAATTCCAGCAACCAGTGTTGCCAGTCGACATCGACAAAAATGGTCAAATGTCATTATGACAACCACGACACGTTTGCATGTGTGAATTTTTGATTAAAAATATTGCTCCTTCTACTTTTCATGTTTTTGAATAGAAAGTCCAAAAAAATGTGTGAACGAAGATAAAAAAAATAAAACCTGGCAACACTTTGGGTCAAGTTACACAACCGCCCGGAACAAAGGGACCCGCTCAAATGTTGCCAACCAGAAGAAAAACGCACCCAAAAACTGTCATTTTTCGTACATTTTTCAAAATGGCCGCCACCGCGTCCGCCATCTTGCCAAAAAAATAAATATTCCCAAAATATCGAAATCGAGGATACTTTCAAGACAACACAACAAAAATATCAACAAAAAATTGAAAAACCTCCCCGATGCGACCCCTCAAAGTCACCTCTAAAATCGAAAAAATTCAAACCATAATAACTCGGCGGCCATCTTGTTTTTTCAGTTTTTTCTCATTTTTTCGTAACTTCCTCCATAAACTTTACGAATAACCCCAAAAAAATTTTGCAAAAGGCCATAAACAAAAAAGTTGACAATCGCCGCGCAGCCGCCATCTTGAAAATGGGAAATGTCAGATTTTTCCCGAGGTGTCGGGAGGGGATGGAGAACTTTTGCCATTGACAACATTATCGTATCTCGACTCCTTCTGGGAGAACAATTATATAGATCACTAGGTGGTAAGTCTAGGATTATATATAATAATTATTGTATTACTAGACTTACATTCCAATATTGTCGTTATTTTTATATCCTCAAGTTATTAAGTATTTTAGGGTAGGTATGTATTCCGGTTACATTTTTATTATAACCATGTTAAAATTATAACAGAACGTAGAAAATGTGTGCAATTCACACGTGGTAGAAGTGAAACTTTCCAAAATTTTGGTTTCAAGATAATGAGATGAAAAAGCAATAAATCGAATCTTAAAGCAATAAATCAAAGCGCCATCTATGAATACAACTTAGCACTTTTTAAAAATCTATCTAGCAATAAAACGAATGTTCTATCTTATTCCTCGCGCCATCTATGAATACAACTTAGCATTTTTACTGTCTGTATAATCGGCCGGTCGATCGACAGAATGAAAGAATGAAATTCTTATTTTTTGTTGATAAATTCTTTGAAAATATTTAAAAATATTTAAAAACAGTATAAAAATAAAACTAAAAAAACTGAGGGACGCGAACCTGCGCATCAGGTATTGTGCATCTACGTCCTGACCATTGAGCTACGGACAAGTTAAATTGAAAGTCGAAATTAGCGGTTATATTATCTTACCTGTCGTTGCATCCGGTTTCAAATCACTAACGATTTTAAAGAAGTTTCACTTCAATAAGCAACATGGCTTTCTCACATTTGTACGAAAATAATCTCAATTACTATAATAATTTAGAACAATATTACAAAAAAGATGGGTATTAATATGGCAACAAAGAGAAAAGAAAACTGATTAAAAATTGTCATCTTTAAGCTGAAATAGTTTATTGTCCGGAAATGTATTCATTAAGAAAAACACCATCGTGTGATATTAAAAACGAATGTTCTATCTTATTCCTCGCGCCATCTATGAATACAACTTAGCATTTTTACTGTCTGCATAATCGGCCGGTCGATCGACAGAATGAAAGAATGAAATTCTTATTTTTTGTTGATAAATTCTTTGAAAATATTTAAAAATATTTAAAAACAGTATAAAAATAAAACTAAAAAAACTGAGGGACGCGAACCTGCGCATCAGGTATTGTGCATCTACGTCCTGACCATTGAGCTACGGACAAGTTAAATTGAAAGTCGAAATTAGCGGTTATATTATCTTACCTGTCGTTGCATCCGGTTTCAAATCACTAACGATTTTAAAGAAGTTTCACTTCAATAAGCAACATGGCTTTCTCACATTTGTACGAAAATAATCTCAATTACTATAATAATTTAGAACAATATTACAAAAAAGATGGGTATTAATATGGCAACAAAGAGAAAAGAAAACTGATTAAAAATTGTCATCTTTATGGTCGTAGCGCACATATCAACTCGGAAAGGGATCGGCACCGGATCGCCTCGCCGTCAACCTAACGTAAGCTCGGCTACGGCTAGGCGACGCCGCGCTTACGGCTAGGCGACGCCGCGCTTACGGCTCGCCGGCCGCTGGTTGACGGAATGAATGACAGCAGTTCGCAGACGCAGCGGTAGCCGCGGTGCGGCGCGCGCACGAGGAAACGGAAAGTCGAAGGATAGCGTACGGTGAGACGTAAGCGCGGGTACGGCAAGTCGTCCACGCACCGTACCGCGGTTCGTGAGCTTGTCTCGAGGCGAGGCGATTACGTTACGAATCCGATAAGTGTGCTTTACAGTAGGGAGTTTCATACAAAGAATACTGACATGCAAGAGTTGATACGTTTACGTTCCGTTTACGAGTTGATATGTGTGCTATGACCATTAAGCTGAAATCAAGAGACACAATCGTGTCTAAGCACCAAAGTACACTTACAACATTATTGTTGTATTGACACAAGTCTCTTTTCCCGAAACCTACTTAACATATACCAACACAACAACTCACGAAATTTTTAATTCCATATATTTAATTATTAGCGAAACTTCAACACTTTTTACATTCACTTATCATTTTGTTTATTAATTGTTTCCATAAAACACTAAAAATTATTTCGATCTTTCAAATATTTAATACTTTTCAGCGACCAAAACTTTTGCAAATTTTTGCTCCCTCCGTTTTTGGATTCCTGAGAAAGATATTTACTAATTTTGGATGAATTTTTTCTACAAGGTTGGTACTAAATATCGCACGCTCAGTGGAAAAAGGCATAAGACGAAAATTAAATTTTACAGGAGAGCAAAAAAGTTAAAATATCAGTAAGTAGTCTATGGAATTTACATTACGATTTCTTACACAAAACCGTCAAGATAATGATAAAAATTTGAAAAAAATTGAGCGCATGCAGCTTTTGCCCCTCTTTCCAATCATATTAATAACTAAAATTCAACGTAAGACGACTTATGTTTTTTTCCACTGAGGTTGCGATATTTTGATTTGATATTAGAGTGTGGCTGTTACCACAGATAAGCTTAGTAAGTAGATAGCGTATACAGACTATATATACTGAGTACTTGCCATTCATGGATTCAATAGTGTAACTGGATCAGAAATTCACAATCATGGATAATATATTTATATAATTTATTGAATTACGCGAACATACCCGAGTGGGATATCAAACGAAAGGGCTTGATTTGTGTATTAAAAAATTGGCTCTTTGAAGGGGGGGCGGTAGTTATGGGGAAGGGGATGAATTTACTGAATTCCGCAAACATACCCGAGTGGGGTATCAAATGAAAGGGTTTGATTTGTGTACTACAAAAATTGACTGTTTTTAAAGGGGGGGTGGTAATGAGGTAGGGGATGAATTTATTGAATCCGCGAACATACTCGAATGGGGTAGCAAATGAAAGGGTTTGATTTGTATACTACAAAATTGACTGTTTAAAGGGGGGTGGTTATGGGGAAGGGGATGAATTTATTTAATTACGTGAACATACCCGAGTGGGATATCAAACGAAAGGGCTTGATTTGTGTATTAAAAATTGGCTCTTTGAATGGGGGGAGGTAGTTATGGGGAAGGGGATGAATTTACTGAATTCCGAAAACATACCCGAGTGGGGTATCAATTAAAGGGTTTGATTTTTGTATTACAAAATTGACTGTTTGAAGGGCGGGGACGCGGGGGGGGGGGGAGGGGTAGTTATGGGGTAGGGGATGAATTTATTGAATTCCGCGAACATACTCGAATGGGGTAGCAAATGAAAGGGTTTGATTTGTGTACTACAAAATTGACTGTTTAAAAGGGGGTAGTTATGGGGAAGGGGATGAATTTACTGAATTCCGCAAACATACCCGAGTGGGGTATCAAATTAAAGGGTTTGATTTGTGTATTACAAAATTGGCTGTTTAAGGGTGGGGGGGTAAGGGGTAGTTATGGGGATTGGGGATGAATTTACTGAATTCCGCGAACATACCCGAGTGGGGTATCAAATGAAAGGGTTTGATTTGTGTATTACAAAATTAGCTAATTAAAGGAGGATTAGTTATGGAGAAGGGGATGATTTTACTGAATACCGCGAACATACCCAAATGGGGTATCAAATAAAAAGGTTTGATTTGTGTATTACAAAATTGGCCGTTTGAAGGGGTGGTAGTTATTGAGAAGGGGATGAATTTACTGAATCCTGCGAACACACTGCGTACAAAAAGATATGAAATCCGAACAAAAACAGCTTCACTGTAAAAAAAACCGCACCAAGTACACTTCAAATTATAGTTACAAAAATGATAATTACATTTTTACAAAAAATTATGAAATCAAAAAAACCCAAGTACATCATCGTTTTAGATTAGAAAAAAATTTTGCTGGAAAAAGTAAAAAAAATGGTGTACTTGGTGTGCATTATACTTTATATAACGCGCTTTTTTCAAATAATCTTAAATTAGAAATTTAAAAAATCCCCGACAGTTTTATTTGCACTAAACATAGCTAAGCCCACTTGATTATGTCACCTTTCAGACAAAAAAGACGAGTACAAAATTGGTTCATCCATTTGGAAGCTACAATATCACAGACAGACATACAAATACATAGATACACAGACACAGTGCCAGATTTACATTTTTTATAAGTATAGGCCAATTTATTTCCGCCGCCCCATGTACCTTTCTAAAATAATAATTTTTCATTCATAGTAAGGAAGGCACTGAATTAGTCACTAAGAAAGTGCGTAAAAAAACAAGAATTACAAGTTTTTACGGCACTTTTTTATAGCAAAATCATCTATAAAATCATCTTCTGAAATCTGCCGCCCCTAGGACGCTGCCGCCCCTAGGCCGCGGCCTATACGGCCTATTGACAAATCCGGGACTGCACAGACACACAGATACACCGATACACAGACACGTCAAACTTATAACACTCTCTGTTTTCGTCGGGGGTTAAAAAGTTATAACAAATATTATTATCTTCCAATGTCAAGTCAGATGATCGAAAATATGCACACCAAGTACACCATTTTTTTTACTTTTTCCAGCAAAATTTTTTTCTAATCTAAAACGATGATGTACTTGGGTTTTTTTGATTTCATAATTTTTTGTAAAAATGTAATTATCATTTTTGTAACTATAATTTGAAGTGTACTTGGTGCGGTTTTTTTACAGTGAAGCTGTTTTTGTTCGGATAGTTTATTGTCCGGAAATGTATTCATTAAGAAAAACACCATCGTGTGATATTATTTTGTTTAGAAGTATACTTATACATAGTTATACGTTCTACTTAAACACATTTGTTGCTTTACTCTGCAGGTATCAAAAATTAGGGCATCCCTACCCCATCCGTCCGCCCTTCATCATTTCACCCCCGCGATAACTCACCCCGAATGAGGGGCCCTTGAGAAAAATAGCTCGAAAAACAGACAAGATTTAACTCGTCCCAGTTTTAGGGATAATTACGAACGAAGCTTGGGTGAGGGGTAAAGTTGTTAAATTCAGATCACAATACTTAAATAAAAGTAGATAAAATGAAGCTAATTTAAAGCGTGTAAAAATAAAAATGTCTACAAAGCAATATGGTAAATGTCCCTAACAACTTATAGTTAGAATTAGTGTTTTTTTTTATATAAGAGTACAAACTCATATTAGTTGATTGTTGTTAGTGTCGTCCAAGTCTATTGACGAGGCCACTTATAACCGGGCTATAAAAATATGCAACAAATAATATAGCGACGCTTAACCAGTTACATTTCGATAAAAGTATCTCAAATATTCTATCCATCCATCTTCAAGCCAACAGCCTAGTAAAGTCAAGAAGTAGTGTAGTGTTATTACTTCACCTACTACTACGCTCTAAAGATTATGGATACATAGGTTATTGCAAATGGTATCTAGTAAACATATAACGATTCTTAGATAAACCGGTACATATGTTAACAGCTGAGGATTTTAATATCGATCAGTAAAAACTCGAAAAAGGTACCAGGGTACCAGGACTACCAGGTACCGCCCTTACGGGTTACATCGTTAATCTAGTCAAATGTAGCGATGTACACCGATTTGGGAAACGGGTCGGCTGTTTGATGTTTTATCTCGGGATTGTACAAAAACTTTATTTATTTAAGCCAATCGCTCACAGTCCTTTGAACTGCGTACCGTACTCGGAGGTGAATGGGACGAATTTAGGAGAATTGATATGTAAATGTTGGAATCAAAGGGAAGATGGGTAGAAAACGACTCATTAATTAATATCTTTTGAGGGGCGAATGTATTATCAAACTTATTATACCTAAGGGACCAATAGATACCTTTCCACTTGACACAAGCCATCATGATAATTGCTAATTACCTTTTTTAATAATAAATTTAAAAGATTTTTAGTATCGTGCGTGGCAAGAATAAAATAAATAAAAGACATCACAAAAAAAAAAATTGAAGTATTGTTACTAGCGTATAGAACCGACACCGCGAACACCATGTATGTCCCAATGCATTGGCGCCACGTGGCTTCAATCTTCAATGGATTCGTTCGATTTTGAAAGGAGAACGGGGGGCTCATTTAATCTAATCTAAATCGAATCCGAGACTTATTATTATTGTATCCTCGACTTAAACTTGCTCATTGTTCCACAACTTTTCTTTAACAGAATACTTCCCTGTCATTTGATCCCTAGTATCCCCTCACAGGGTTGTCAGCAGTCAGGGCATAGGAGGTGAGGGTTATCGAAGATGTCAGGTGCACGAGACGCACGACCCTCCTCAAGTGTCGCGGGACGTTGACAGACATTAATTAATTTGTCTTATAGCTACCTCACTACATCGAATGTGAAAACAAGGTTTTGGAATGTAGTAGGTAAGGTAAGGGCTAGGTAAATTTTACTAAGATACTGGTACTCAAGATATACAGGGTATCTTGCAACAAACTAGCGATGATTTAAGAGCATAAAATACACCTAATTTTGCAAGTCACCCTGTACATATATTTTGTACGCCAATATTTTTATAAATTCACTCACGCTCATATTTTTATTAGAAACTTCAAAGTTTATCAATTTGAACATCATTAGAACATTAAGCCGATTACTAATAGGTACTATTGTGTATTCTATGCCGATACATGGTTAAACTGTCACAACAAAGATATCACTAGTTTATTCCTTTTTTAACCGACTTCAAAAAGGAGGATGTATTCAATTCGACTGTATTTTTTATGTTTGTTACCTCAGAACTTTCGACTGGGTGAACCAATTTTAATGATTCTTTTTTTAATCAAAAGCTCGTGCTTGTCATGTGGTCTCACTTAAATTTGAGTAAGATCTGACGAGTATTTTTTGAGTTATCCCTAATTTTGAAGTCGGTTAATTTTTGTCAAGATTTATATCAGTAACTAGCGCGCTGCATGCGGCTTTGCTCACAATTTCTGGGCTAATAAGTACCCTATATCTTATTTTAGATGAAGATGTGTGCTTAATTTGAGAAAATATTTTCAGTAGCTTTTGCAAGAAAATCAAGTTTCGTCTCAAACTTTCACATTTACTCGTATAATATTAACTCCTGATTTCGAAGGATTTTAAAATAAAGCACATTTCCTCACCTCGATATTCACAGCTCATCAAAGCCCATCAAAGTCCTCGCCGATTTCAAAAAAACGCGACCACACTGTTGTTCTTTTTGGTCAACAGTCGCAAATGCACCCGGAGTGCAGTATCCACGGAAGCGGCCCCTCTGTGTCCATTCGGACCCATAACACTCGGTCATGAGTGTCGGACTTCTTTCATTTTGACACGTTAATTTGACCCTTCAACGCCAAATTGCCTAGGATTGAAGGCTGATTTATAACCTAGGTTGTGCGGAGAAAATCAAAACTTTCAAATTATATTACATATTTCATTAATACACTACTAGGTAAATTAGAAGTATGTTACTACGGACTGTCGACACATTTTATCATGAGATGAGAGTTTGTAAGTAGTAATTTTCTTGACACTTATGTTAACATAATTACCTCAGATTAAAGAAATAATTACTTACAGACAATGTAAATATTTATGTCAACATAAATGTCCGTAGTATTTACAATTCACCAAGTTTACTGGTGAATGTCCGTTATAAATTTATCACCTAAAGATTTATTTCTTGTTTTGTTAACAATAAATACATGGTAGAATTATCATTGTATTAGACGATTTTGCAGCTCAATTAGTTGTTCCGTCTACCAAAAGGTTCCTTAATCAAGATTCAATAATTTAGTTAAGTTTTTTCAACGAATTTTAGCTTACTTATTCTTCTTCTCTTAAGTAGACCAGGTATTTATATGAGATTCTGTAGGAAAAAACTACTATCCTTTACGCCTACTCATTAATTCATTCACGTAGATTACTTCACATTAATCTATATAACAATCAAAAGGTGCTCTCAGATAACAAACGCTATAACAAAACAAAGTGAAATAATTTATCTCGGGATCAGGCTATCAAGAGTTTCGCTGCGCCGTATTTGTCAGACCTTTGTTCGTCCCTCGGCAAATTGCGAAACTCGCCTAACACTTTCCAAAAAATGTTGATTATCATCGCCGTACCAGTACGCAATTCCCAAAACGGAAGCCCTTTTGTTATTGTCAAATTAGCCAATCCTCAAGATAACAAAAACATCCCTTTATTCTAAGGGACAAAGCCCTTTTTATTGACGAGCGAAATTTATTCAGGGTAGGCTTTAACTATCTTCCCTGCATATAATCCGGGTTGGCAAAGGGTGTGTAGGGCTGTGTGTGGATGATTGCGGTCTTCGTTCTACAGGGACCTTTCCACGTGAAAGATATATCTTTTGACAAAATTAAAGGGGTTTTGTAGGTATATTCATGAAGTAAACCTTAAAAAATATTTTATAGGATAGAGTGGAAGATTTTGTATGTCTGTCTTGTTATTGGCAGTTTGTATCGTGACGTAAGAAAATCTGTAATCGTAAACTTTGGCTATCAACTTTAAGGAGGCGGTTCAAGAGGCTCTTCGAGTCCTTGAGTGAAAGTTATCTGCCACTGTGTGGCATCCTACCGAAAAACATAATAAATTATGTCAAATGTGCCAGGCGAAGAATTTTTGCCTCTCCTTTTAACTTATTTCAAAATAAAGATCAACTAAGCCTTGTGGAGAATGACAACATTTATCGGTGACTAAAGGAAATCATCACGAAAATTTGTTACATAGAATTAGCCAGTGAACTTGGTGACCACCTAATATTAACCATAAATACCATAATACATATACCAAAGGTATTTAAAAAATATAGATACGTCATGCCCTTATAAATCAACCAAAAATCTGTTTCGAAAAAAGCTAAGCAAACTCACGTTTATGTTTTGTTTCACTACACCAATTTCACACTACAATAATACATTTTAACGTTGTAGGTATGTCAAATCTCAGGCACTTCTGACAACAAAAAGAGCGTGCGTATCGTCTTGTATTGGCAGAGCGACTACGAGCAGACGAGGTCAATTGACTGCTCTTACGATCTTCATCTTCGGCGCGCTAGTGACATATCTACCTCTTTTTTACTTATAATATCGTTGATAATATACTACATTATTTAATTAAAACAAACAAAATGGGTCAATAGAATTACCTAACGTAAAATAACATGTTAATTTTATGGCTCTTTAAACCAGTACAGAAGCATTTCATGTAGATCAGGTAGGTATCTAATTTTACTGTTGTTTTTATTCGAATGGCGATTTCAATGGGCAGCATAAAATGCAAATTTGCATTCGTTTGAAATAAGCGTATCAAACGCAAACAGTTTCCGTCCGTTCATTTTATTGAAGACATAAAACGTTGCCATTCGGGAGAACCGAGGCAATTTTAGCTATCCTTATATGTAATAAGGGGGTGGGGGAGACGGGATTAGAAGGGTGCGTCTTGCAAACGGCTCTGCGTGCCTAGCCGCGGGCGACGGCGATTTGTCCCTAACATCCCCGCTTTACCCTTATCTGAAAGTGGTGTTAAAATTGAAATGACGCACTACATACTCAGAGGCGATGAAAATTATTTTCACATACATGATCTTAAACTCGCAGTAAAGCTATTAGATATTTGAAAAAAAAATCTTTAAGGAAAAATGTTTACCTTACACATTGAAACATAGAACAGACATCTCGAACAAAATGTGTGTCCAGCCGGGAGGTTCTATTTTCAAAATTGAGCCCCCGTTCTGCTTTCAAAATCAAACGAATCCATTGAATATTGAAGCCCAGTGGTGCCAATTCATTGGGACATACACCGTGTTCGTGGTGTCAAATATCATCTCTTAATATTCGTGAATTTATGAATACTTCTCAATGACTATCATTGCACCAGTGCCTAAAATCATACTTCAATTTAAAGCTAAACACAATGTAGGTACATTACTTATGAAAATACTTTGAGAACCAAAGTCCAAGCGCGTGTTTACGTCGTAAAAGGCGATGGCGGTCGGGGGAGACGCGGCCCTTATAACACCCACCGAGATACACATGGTAGCTATACACAATACATTAATTTAAAGTACAAAACACAACAGATGAGGTTGTTACGTCGATGGAGTTATGTATCTATGTATCCTTATAGTAAAAAAGAGCTGCGTAGACTATTTAAATATATTAATGAAGTATTAAAATTAATATTACCAATATAACCCCTCTGAGGGACTCTACCACCAGCGTGTCAGATTTATTCACCTCACCTCTTATGACACCCATCCGGCCCACGCCGGACTGACTAGACTGGATAGCTACCACCCTTGAGCATGAGTCAGCCGCCAAACGACTCGTCGTGTTCCGGCTGGGGGCTTGAGAGCCAGTTCTTTCTTTCTTTCTTCTTCTTCTCTCTTTCTTGCAACGCATCAGTGATGCCTTTGGTGTTGCTGGGCGACGATAGCCACTTACCAATTATCAGATGGACCGTCAGCTCGTTTGCTGGTTATTTCCATAAAAAAATACGTATATCCCTGCCAAATTACTGCTTTGTAGCACTAAGGATCTCGATGCTTTGCTTCGGGTAGATGGACACACGGACAGACGGACGGACGGACGGACATAAAGAAACTATAGGGGTTCCGATCTTACTTCGGAACCCTAGAAATAGCGCGTGGGTGTTATTATTAAGTGAACTTAGGCTATGCTAGTATAAAAACAGTTCATTAGTGAAATTTTTTTTAGATTATAAAGAATAACAAGAAAAGATAAGAGTTCAGAAGTTGGATAAAGAATTGCAACAGACCAACCCCAATCCCCAACTAGCTCTGACTGGGATAGGATATTCCTAACGAGGGCATTAACTTTTTCTCAAAAACATGAAATTAACTGGTTGAGTCTGCCGATCCCTCAGAGAATTGCACTTTACGATGTCCAAGAGAACTCCTGAAAAAATCATTTACGTACAATTTCCATTCTGTAACTTCAAGTTCTGTACAAAATTTTACAATAGTTAAGATATTTTGGTGCCGTGAATTTTTGAAATGTTTCTTATTAGGTATAGTATTTTGCAACTCTAAAAAAATAAACTTTACGTAGTATTTAAGAAAAACAAATCGACTTCAAAAAATAAATTACAGTATGAATTAATATCGAAAAAGTATGCAATCGCTTTAAAACGATAAGATTGCTCTTTGTTTTGTATTCCTTCCTTGTGTTCTTTATATCAGTTCCAAATTCCAATATCATTAAATGCATAATTTATCTGTTTTATTGATAACCTAAACTATTGTCGCCCAATGTTTTGTATTAGGTACCTACTTCCTTGTGCTCTTTATATCATTTTAAATATTATTAGTTAAATGTATCATACCGACCACCAAATTTTTTAGACTCAGATAAAAATAAAGTCTTTCAACACTTATAATCATGTTATACGGAACCCTAATTAACGTCGTAGAGAATCGAGACTTGTTACCCGTCTGAGCTGCCGCTACCGCACCCCTGGGGGTCGTTGTTGACAAAAACACTGACGAAACTTTTAAAACGCTTATTTTTATACCGCAATTACAAAAACTAAGTTAATTCTCTAATTTAGCTCGTATTTTGCCACGAATAAACTGGGTACAATGTTGTGTGAATAAATAAATAAATAGACTTTGTTCGTGTAACTCATAAAATAGTACACTTATAAAGGTTAAAAATAGTAGGTACTCATAATGACGAACGCCATAAGAAACGAATTATGATTCTAGAGCCAATTTAGAAAGAAAGAAAGAAAGAAAGAAAATATTTATTTCGTAAAGCATTATGCAACAGGCTACAAAATGCAATCAAAACAGCAATTACGTTGTAGAAAATGACAATCCGTTGCAGCAGTGCTCTACAAAAAAGGTTCGCACTCAGCATCATGCCGTGGCGAACCACGGCTACTGGTTTTCAGTGCGATTTAGAAGTAGGTAAATCTGATTTCATAGGTATACCTTACTTTTAATAAGTGAAGATCCCTAATTTATCTTAACTTGTTAACAACACTAGTTTCCCATTATATTTAAAGATAACTGTCACGTTCAGACGACCGGTTCCAATAATTCGTTCTAACCGGTTCCAATAATAATTCGTTCCAAACTCCAAAACGGCGCCCGGGTCATGACATTTGACCCTACACGTTCCAAATACAAGTTTGCTCTATTATCCATTGACAGTAATATTGACATTGTCGGACTATAATCTTCTAAGAAAAGGGGATATATTTCAATAATAATAGAATAAATAACAGTAAAAATTAAACGAATGCGATGAATATTTTTAGATTTTCTATTAATATGATTTGATGAATCAGTCTGCCTGCAGTCATTGAGTAGAAGCATGCTAAAACTAACCCGTAAGAAGAGAGAACGCAATAAAAGACTTAAGGAAATTAATTAAACACTCAGATACAGTTGAACTTGTTGGTTTGAAAGGAAGAAACGATACGACCGCTGCAGCCTTTGTAAAATGTAACCGATCTCAAAATTTATTAAGATCTAATGATACACCCAAGGATTGGTATGCAACGTCTCGATTGAAACATCTAAAAACTCAACAGCTTCAACTTATTTTATGGGAGTATATCTACATAAATATTCCCCATAAATGTAACGATAAAAACAAACCATAACAATATCTCAACACCCAATACGTTCTGTAAAATATACCCACACGTAAAGGAATTCCAATAAAAATGTACTCTACAGTTCTGTACTTTTTCACATTCAGTTACGTTATCGCTTCGTATATATTTAAAATCATGAGCTCTCATTGTGAAAGTGATAATGACATTGAGAATTAAAACCCAATGCACTCGTCCCATTGACCGGCGAGCGGCCGACACGAAAAAAAATCAACAACACACTGTCCAATAAAAACGTAAAATTGCCGACACTGACATTATCCTATTACGTCATCATTCCATTCATGAAAACGACGCGAAAAAAACAATCGCATCGGAACACGTGTTAAGCGGCGGCTTTAAATTGCGGACGTCGAAAAATATTAATTATTAATTAACACGCCGTTGGTGAATTAAAATATTTTTATTGGCGGCGAAAGGCGAAAAGTTGGGAGTTAATTCGGTGGCCGCGATGGCATTGTTTGCGGGGCGCGTGCATAAAAAACAGATACGAGCGCGAAAAATACAGACACAACGGCGGGAAATAAAAAACTGAACCGTGGATGGAGCTCGCTGTGATTTAAAAATAAAAACGTCGGATGTCCGTAATGAAATCGAAAGGCGGTTCGTCGATATCCATTGGAAAAAGGTAAAAGAAGGACGCCACTTTCACGCGTGAGAATTTTGGCTTTTTTGGCATCGGCCGCGGTCACAAAGCGGTTTGTGTTTTAGCGGGTTAATAAGAAACAGGTTGAAGGTTGCGGGAAGAACTAGAGCAGAATTGAGTAAACAATAATATCCTCACACACTACGTGTCACCCACACTGTATCATCACATATTGCTACATAGAAAGTGGCAAAGACGTATGTCAAATACAGCATGCATACAGCAAAACAGACGTCGCATCGGTCAATAGTTTTTGGTAAAATGAAATTCGAAGAAA
Organism: Thymelicus lineola; assembly: GCA_963932265.1. NCBI lineage: Eukaryota > Metazoa > Arthropoda > Insecta > Lepidoptera > Hesperiidae > Thymelicus > Thymelicus lineola. The sequence continues at coordinate 8,872,587 of OZ010699.1, forward strand.
AAAAATTCGGTAAAGTGAGGGTGCCCCAACAATTATTACATATACCATAATGAACAAACAAAAGAAAAAATACCTTCGAGGGTTAGATAACATCCTATAATGTAGTTGATTACGTATTACCTATTAGGGTATTATACGTTAGATATGCTAAGCAGCATAGCTACTCTTCTGCATCTTATCTTATAGTAACTATATATATAGGATAAGATGCAGCGCTTCAAGTTTTTAGCCTTGAAGCTATAACAAATGTTTTACCCGAAATTGACTCTATCTATCAGGATCTTTCAGGATCATTAGGTCTTCATAAACTGACAGAAGTATTCCTACACGTTATGGTATACTTACTATAAAGATAAGTTATCTTTATATGGGGTATTATGTTGTGCTACAGTTCATATACCAATCAGCTTTCTCTCTGACCTAGATCAGCGATCAAACAACTTTGACATTGCAAGGTTTTATTGCAAGTTCAAGGCTTCATAGAGGTATATTGCACGGGATAGTTCTAGCAACAGGCAAATTCTAATTGATATAGATAATTTCGAATAGCATGGTGGTATCCACAACTTCATCCGCGGAAACACTTATAAACTTTAAACCTCTATTTTATGCCTTAAGAGTTTACAGGACAAATTATACAAAATCTCTTCTTAGTGCTGCTCCTTGGGTCTTAGGATTAGGCTGTGCTTTGTCGTTGAGTTAGCAACTGTTAACATTTTATTAAATTCTAGTTGTGCGCACGACTTCGTACCTGCGGGAGTTTCCGACGTAAAACCCTACCCTAAGATCCTACGGAAATTCCGGGTTAAAAAGTAGCCTTTATTATGTTACCCTTTAACTTCCTCTATTTTCCAGTGAGAGTTCCATTAAATTCGATTCAGCCGTTCCAGAGATTAGCCCGGACAAACAGAAAGATAAACAAACAGAAAAGAATTAAAACAAGTTTGTGTTTTAGTATCGTGTAAATAACTACAAGCCCTTCGGAAAACACAGTTATTTTAAAATCACATACAGACACTTTAATTACGAGTATATTTATGTGTATACTCGTAGATGACGATAATAATGATAATATAAGTGATTTCAATTAAAGTTTAAAAAAAAAGGAATATAATAATAATAATAATAATAATAAACGTTTATTCTGCATAAAATTGTACAATACTCTTCACTTACATAGGTAGGTACTTATAAAAAACAATGTAACATAATCTGTCATAGAGGAGTTTTGTTGAACTCTGATACCCATGATAAGATTCAACTTGTGTTATGGGTATCAGTGCTCTCACAAGGAGATTTTGCTTCTAAGATACATTGTATCAAGACGGTCAGGGGTTCCGGTTTGAGGTAAGTAGGTACATTTAACTAATGTAATGTGTCGTTTTTCATATATTAAGCATCGCATGGTATTATCACCACAAACGACGCCACTCACCATCACATCGTTACAGTCAAATAATACCTTATAAGTACTTATCAGCTAATAACCCTTCCTGGCAGTCGGGTAAAAAAACTGAAATAAGGTAACAAAAAGCAAATTACTTCACAACACGCATACATAAGTCGCTTACAATTTCTCACAGAAAATATTATCAGCTATTAATTTTAATTGGAATACTAATGAACGCCCACGGTAGCGACACTCTAAATTACCTGCTTTGGACGAGCTTAGGCCGGTGCCCAAAATATTCTTGTTCCTAACAAACAAGACCAAAGAATGCATGTCAAGTAGAAATGTCTTGAATAGCTTTAATTCATGTACTTAAGTATATCAAATTACTGTCGGCTTTCGTCGTACTATATATGCTATATATTCTACTCAATCATCCATCCATCCATCAGCTCTTAAAAATCCACAGCTGGACACAGGTATATTGAAATAATCAACTCAATAGGGCTTGATATTTCAGATGTAAAGGAATGAATGTGAAATGATGTGAATAAGTCGCTAGCAACACATAAATAATATTTAGGAATACGGATAAAATTTGAATTGAAAAAACGTGCTACAAGAATGATATCATCCTGCCTCTATCACTGCTAAAAATAAGACCGTATCATTCCTACTAGGTACACTGCCTACACAAAAAACTACACTCCACGCAGAAAAATGTCTAATTAAAGTGCCATTTCTAACTAACTATAGATTTGTATCCCAAAAGCTCCATTAATAATAATTTTCCCTACTCTTTGCCGTTAATTCTTTATTACCTGAAAATTTCAGTTGATTATGTAAACGGCTAATCCGAGGGAGCTTTTGTTGAACGTTACGTTATTTCAACGCAAATTAATGGGCAACTTATTCGTATATGGTGTCCTCAGACAAAGCGGTCACATGATTTATGGATTCAACCCATTAGCAACTCACGGTAGGGCAGTTCTCCTGGTGCTTGAGTTCCCCTGAAAGACAGTTCTGATCTAATTCTTAGTCGTTACTCTTTTGTCAGAGCGGTCGTGGTCTTCATTGCAAGGTTGTTGAAGTTGAAGAAACTATAAGATCTAAAGTTTGCCACTTCAATTCTCATTCTTATGCCGAACAAACAAAGAGTACACATCTGCTTTTGTACAAAGTTGCTTCAAATATCCCAATTCTGTGTAGGGATGCTTACAGATAAAACGATATATTTTAGTCCTTAGAATTAGCACTGAGTCTATGACCAGCCTCAAGCAGCGTTGAACTTCAGTCTGCTTCTTACTTCCTACTAAATAAAAAATTAAACATTATACCAAATTAAAAAGTTAATTCCGTTTGTCCATACCCTTAGTTCTCAGAGTGGTCCACGTTGACCACCAGGGGTCCACGAGAGACTCAACGGGGGTCTACGTTGTCGTGATAAAAAAATCAATTAATTAATTAACCAACTTTTCGCTTTTTGGAATACTATTAATCGCTGTATTATACAGCTGCAATGCCAATTTCCATAGTTATCTTCACATTTTTTGTCGAATTTTGAGAATATATAGTTAGCTGTAAATATTTTCTTTTTTTTTTCTTTTTAAATTTTCTTTAATTGTGTTTTTACGCCTACCTCGCATTTCTCTCCGTCACACTGGGTTGGCTGGTAGAGAATGCCAATAGGCATTAAGTCCGCCCTTTGTCAAACCTAGTCTAAGGTTCATGCAATAAAGTATAAATAAATAAATAAATAAATAAATATGGTAGGGTCCACCGGAACCAGCTAAATGAAAGCGGTCTTTGAGGAAAAACGTCTGGGAACCTCTGGTTTATACCTTCAAACAATTTATCAATGTAGTATCGAACCATTACCGCAGACTTATTGTAACTGACAAATATTACGAGTACATTTTACAGGAGAAGGTTTTTTTATTATTTTTCACAGGAATGTACCATTAAATTAAAACTTACCATAGAATAATGTCTTAGTAATGTATGTGTAGTACTTAAATAGTTAAGTAGTTAAATAGTTTCAAGACCTGCCATATTATTTTTGTAGATAAAAATATTGTAGATAATAATATTATAAAAATATTAAATAAAATAGATTTCGGCAAAAGTGTCGCTAACGATAAGGCTGTGGTTATGGCTCTGTATAATATAAACTTATCAGTAGCGATACTGGCGATCCTTGAAAATTCGGTTATTATCTCATAAAAATAGGATTTTAGGGTAAAATTAAAATGGAACTCATTATACCCGGGGACACCCTCTACACCCAGTAATATAATAACCCTCCCACGCCTACCGGGGTCGTTACCGCGTCCCTTCAAAATATTCTTTCAACAAAAATCACCTCCGTCCCTTCAGAGCAAAAAGGAAAACGCTGCATCACGGTCATTTTTAATTTTGGCCGTAACGACGCCATTGGAGGCATTAAACGTCGGCCATTAGGCGTTCACTATCTGGAGCGTGCATCTTCAGCGGTAAATGGACGGGAAAGGGTCTGGCGTGGCGTTTTAGGGTCGGGATTTGCTGCGAATTTATTGCAAATTACTGATTTAAACAGCATGAAGTTATTTGATGATTACACATTATTTAACGGAAAAAGGAGCACCAGTCGCCCTTTGGCCAGATGGACTGATTACCTAAAGAAGACAGCGGGAAACCGCTGGATTCATAGAGCCCAGGACTGGTCTGAGTAACGCCAATTAGGCGAGGCAGTGGGCTGTTAGATAGATAGTAAGTGTGACGTCCTCACATTATGTGACAGATAAAAATTGTGATGGACTGATGACGATGACACTAAATTACGTGTTTAATTTACATTCGATGCCATTAATAATACATTCGGACTAGATGTCGAGTGTCGACATTGAATCTTTCGATTTCGACGAAAATATCATAGTTTATAATTTAATTCAATAAAAACCTGGCAACTACGTATTGCTGTAGTCTAAATCTACTTTCGAAGAGTTTTCTGTGTTGGAGTTTAACTTATTTAGAGTTGATTTTAATATTTAACCCCGGGGTATGAAAATTTATGAGGTAAAATCAAACTTTCTCCATTACGTACACGCATTTTTTTTCTTGGCTAGTATATCTTTGGTGATACGAACTTTTATGGGCGCCACTAATCATCGCGGAATTTATTTGTTTGACAAATACCTATTAACATAAAAAGCGGTACATTCCCATGGAAGATCAGGTGCAGGGTTCTCTAAACATTAGTCAGTTTATTCAACGTCTACATCTCCATATTAATATTAATACCGCGGCTCATGATTTGCATTTCGGCCCTTCATTTTCCCCTTTGCTCTACAGTCTCGCACAGAAAACTCACCGAAATGATGGACGTTTGAGTAAATGGTCCGAGAAAAAATTACGCCAACGTACATTCGCGTGATAATGCGTAAAAAAGGCGCAATGTGTAAGCGGATTCTTCGAGTAATGAGCAGAAGTTTTGCTCAAAATGCATTATTAAAACGTCGCTCGAAAGTTTTATGTGTAGAGCTTTGCAAATGTAGGCACAGCATAAAGCTGTGTGAGTTGAAAAGATTTTTTTATCGTTGATGTTTTTGACCGGTGAAAATCCTCATTAGCAAACTCTTATGTAAACTAATCCTTAACCATAAGTTCCTACATATT
>OZ010699.1:8877830-9108386 GCA_963932265.1 Thymelicus lineola
TCCTTAACCATAAGTTCCTACTTAGTACACATTATAATTTATACGGTATTTTCATACCTTAATAATAAGTCACTATTTTCCTCTGCATTGCACTTTACTTTATTAAAGTACATTTCGTACCATCATACCTACCACCCCCATACCTACTTTACTATATTAGATATACATATCTGTCTGTTTATATAACATAGACAGATTTGATGAGAAATAAAAATGCTCTCTTCTCAGATTACGGTATCTCGAACAAAAGATATTACAATAATTATGTACAATGTCCGTTAATACTTATTGTTAGAATAACAAAATCTAGCAAGTATATACATAAAAAAACTCCTACTAATATTAAACAATCCTTAAGCTGCCCTGTTAATATTCTATGAAGGTTTAGTGTACCGATCTTCAAGCCTAATGATTAGTAAACACGGTTGGGGAGGTTGGGCTTCGCTTCGTAAATGAGCTACCGATTATTTGCCCCTAAACCGGCCATGTTTACCCGCACCTCCTCCACTAATTGCTGCGAACCGTTTGTACCCCTTTTTGCCAAGACCGCTGTAATGGCCTCTCCCGAGTGAAATATCTTTTCGGTTTTTGTTTCGAACCCTTTTTGGGTTTTCAGCCAAGCCTTTCATAACGTCAGTTACACGCAGAATTGTATCACTCAAGGGATTATCGGCTCTAAGCCGAATACGTTCGGTTTAGGATTGTGAAACAGCGGAAAAGAATGAAGCATTTAATTTTCTTTTCTATCAGGCATATCTAACGTAATGGAGTAATTATAAAATATGCTTTATATGAACGAGTCCGAAAGGCTTTAATACATTCGAAACTAGGTTGATCAGGAATATGTAACGTACATTATTTTGAATGTATATTTAATATAAAATATGAAAAAAAAAAACTATCCGTCTACTTTAAGGTTTTACTTAATTCAGACCGGCCTCCAACTAACATTTAGGTAAAGATATTAAATTATGTTATTGATATATATAAATATATGTATATTGGACAACATTCATATAATATATGTTTACATTGGGATTTAAAAACAATGTTTTACTAGTTTTTAGTCTCCGATAAACATTATTTGAGCCAATAGAGATGATTAATCAATTGCAAACCTGTGTCATAATATCATAAGGATGCTATAGGACTAATTATAGTATCGATGTATTGGAAGCCTTTACTATTAGATCTTCTACATTATGGATGTGTTCTTAAAATCCTTATTAAAATTTCCTTACAACAATTTAATTTAACAAATTTGTTTACGCACCCCGTTTCAAACGGCTAGCTACCTTCCATGTAATTTGGCCGAAATTTACATGTGTCGACTTAACTCGCCCTCCGCAGTGATTGATGGCGCATCGGGAAATTATATTAACGGACCCCGGGGAAAGGGAATTTTTCAAATGAATACACGTATACGATACGTATACATACATAGATGTTTCGATCGAACGTGGCGGGAGTGAAATAGATAGGTCAGTCGGGTTTATGTGAACACTGACAACATAAAACTTGGCTTGACATTCATTATAGTGATGTGAAAAGCAAGGAATGTAACGTAACGAAAATACATCTAAATGGGATCAGATGTTTTTGAGATTATCGCGGACTTACAAACAAACATACAAGAGACAGTTAAAAAAGAAAAGAACGAAATTCATTTCGTATGATAATAATACATTAGATACGTAAGTATGTACTTTTTAGTGATTTCTTCTTATTTTGAAGATTTTTTACTTCAAATAATGCTTGACCACAATCCCACCTGGTAGTAAGTGGAATAGGTGTGGAATGTGGTCCAACATGGTGAGCGCACTTGGTAAAACTCTATTCACTCTTAAGAAACACTCTTTTTTAGGGTTCCGAAGTAAAATCGGAACCCTTATTGCTTCTTCTAATGCTGCATTGCATAACGCCGAAGCTTAGTGCTAGAAACCTATTATTTGGCATGGATGTACATATTTATTAAAATTCCAGTATGGAATAAAATATTGATAACATTTTTTTTTCAAGGAAAACTATCATGGCTATGTTAGCATTAGTAGTTATTGAGTAATAGTCGATAAACTTACTACTTTGGAACCCTACATTGCATGTGGCCTGACATGCACTTGCCCGGATTTTTTATTGGTAGCTAAGTAAATACTCATACTACTACAAACTGCTTACCTATATCTTTATTAATTTGTGACCAAAAGGTTATTTGCTCTGGATCACGTCACTGTTCATTTCAAAGTTAGTGAACAATTTCTATTATACCTACAGCGGTAATTAATAACATGAAGCCCTTGTAATATTACCACAATTAGTTAATCATGTTATTGCTCAATGAAGCTCAGAATTTCACTACGTTACTTTCCATGCGTTCAGCAATATTACCATTTTCAAATGTTCGCTACAGAAGGGTGTTTTAGCTCGTGCCTAGTATATTTACTTGCAAACTAAACATGCAGTGGATTCGACCTCCCATGAAATGGACAGGAATTTGCCAGGAATGCGACCAATATAATTAGTGTAGGGTTAGGCGATTATCAATACGTATTGGTTTGGCCTAGGACGCTTAGAATCAGTAAGGTCAGCAAAGATATTCTAAATAATGCGTGGTTTTATGTCATCGGTAATAGTATTATATTATTCCCATCTATTCGAAAATAACTATTTTATTCTTCGTAAACAGAGACTAAGAGAACCTTAATCCCTAGGAACTAAAAGTATTTTTAATTTGAAATACAAATACAAATATTCTTTATTGTTCACCAATTTCAACACAATAAAAAGATATATAAATAAGAAATACCGATATTGCTTATAAAATTCCCATCACCAAAGAGATCAATCGCGAACAAGGCTGTATGTTAAAATAAACCAAGCTCAATTTTTTTTAAATAAAAACGCGCAAATTGCATTCCGCCTTCTTTTTCCGCTCTTTCTTTTTTCACTTTCTCTCTTCAGTATAATTTAACTCAAAATTTTTAATAAATGCTTGCTGTGATCCTAAGTAGAATATAAAGATATATTATACTACAGGGGACTTAACTATTTATTAGAGCTTTACATAAGAAATATATCAGCTATACTTTATTTTCGTGTAATTTGAACTTTACGCAGTGCATGCGGTGAAAGTATAATTTTGTTCAACATCTTCAACAATTATCGTCATATTTCAGCCAATTTACATTTAAATCTTATTCATAAACCACTCTATTAGTGAAAACTGTATCATTATAGGTATAGCTTCATGTCTGATTCAGAGCAGATTATTTTTTGTTTCTACAATAATCTAAAATTTTAACAAAAAGGAACTGACTTCAAATGAAGGACATCCATTAAAAAAAGAATCATCGAAATCATTTGGCGTGATATTGAGTTATTCGTCCATTTATTGCGCACATACTTAATGCAAATTTTAGACTTATATTAGACTTATTTTAGACTTTTGACATGGATGCCATTGCACCAGCTTTCGATTAAAAAAAGAATCAACAAAATCGGTTCACACAGTCGAAAGTACGGAGGTAACAAACATAAAAAAATAAATACACTCGAATTGAGAACCTCCTCCTTTTTTTGAAGTCGGTTAAAAAAATTGCGTTTACTTGAAATCGTAATACTTAAATAGGAAATAACTAATTATAATTATTTTGGAAAGTAACGCAGCTATCAGCCCACGTAAAGCTAAATACAAGTTTATGTTGGAAAAGCTCCAAAATAAATTTTTAAGATTCTTATGTTTTCATAGGTATGGATACCATGACGGGTTGGTTATCCTTGCATTTATCCGAACTGTTTTGTAATGGGAATATTAGGATACAATTATTTAGATTATCGGCGTAATTTAATATTTAAATGAATTTTTTTATGGAAATAGCTGGCAAACGAGCCGACGATCCACCTTATGGTAAGTAGCTATCGTCGCCCATGGACATCAGCAACACCAAAGACATCACTGATGCGTTGCCGGCCAAGAAAGAGAGAAGAAAAAGAAACAAAGAAAGAACTGGCTCTTAAGCCCCCAGCCGGAACACGACGAGTAATTTGGCGACTGAGACATACTCACTTTAGTTATTACTTTATGCAATACTTTTTGCAACTGATTAGAAGAAACATTACCAACCCATCAATGCTAGAACTTATTTCGTTGATTGTCCCAGACAATTACGTTCAAGTTAGACGCGGGCGTCATAAGCTGTTTATAGTACCAAGGTGTAGACTAATCCTTGCACAGGAATCACCTCTGATGCGAGCACTCACCTTACTCAATGGCATAGTGACATGGGATCCGTCCATTGACATATTTTTTTCACCTGTTGTCAATCTTATTGGCACGGCAGCCTATCCAGCAAAGCTTTAAAAACGCATTACGTAAATATTACCTATCACGTTTTTATAAGCAACTATAAGCAATAAATAAATGAGATGATCTTAATTATTGAACAAAACCAAAATGAAATTCATACTTTTTCTTCCGACGGTACTATGGTAGATGGTTAATGCCCCATATACTGCGCTCAGTGACTTCACTTTCACCGCAACAAGCCACAGGCCTAAATACCGAAAACCGAAGTCAGACTGGAAATCTACCGGACAACCGCTTAGATATCGATATCGACTGTTTTATCATGACCCTGACGATCCTAACATTATACCTAATTCTAAATTCTACAATTCTGAATTCTAAGTTCTAAAATTATTTGTTAAGTTCAAGATGCTTGTGTTAGGGAGTCTCGTTCTTCCTTATATGGGCAATGAACTATACTACTAATACAATTTTAGTCTAATAACGTTTCAATCAGTGTGTGTATGCGTGTGAGCCATGCTTATCGACTACAGGGTTTCTAGAATGATCCTAGTTCCTGATTCCTAAAAAACACTTGCTGTTAAAATTAGGACAATTTTAACAGCAAGTGTGCAGTTTTATTTGAAATAGCCGACAAACGAGATGACAGTCCACCTGATGGTAAGTGCCTATTGTTGTCCATAGACAACATCACTGATACATTGCCGGTCAAGAGAGAAAGAAGATCGTTGATCACGTTGAAGATCGTTGAAGGTAACTATTAGATTTCTATCTCAAATAGCGTCAAATCTGATATCTATACCGCTATTATCAAGCCCGGTAGAACTAAAGGTCGTAGCTGACTTATACGACACCGCTCCCATCCAACCGAAGTATGAGAATTCAAATATAAACTTAAAATCGTGCTCTGTAGGTACAACTATTGAGTGGCAAGGTTGCGGTTAGCTTGCTTCCCGCGCGCGGGCTGCTAATTTTTGTTGTTACTGTAAAGTGCACCTACAGAGCACGATTTTAAGTTTATATTTGAATTCTCATACTTCGGTTGGATGGGAGCGGTGTCGTATAAGTCAGCTACGACCTTAACTGCTCCAATAATTCTAAGGCGGGCACCTGTTGCGGCGTCACTCATGCAGAGGTGAATTGATCGCACATAGCTGCACCGTGAGATAAATGGTTAGGTAACGCTGTGTTACCAACCCTATAGACACAATGTACATGTATTGAATGTGTGCCTTCACAGATAATCAATTTGTTAATTATTGAGACGACAAGGATGACGTCATGTCGTCATGTGCTTTCGATATAAAACAGTTTACATATTAAATATATAAGAAATATTTGAACTAGTTAACATTTTATCTTAGGAAAATGTGGCTCATTTAACAGTTTATCTCACTATTGTTTACTTTCTTATTATAATTTACAACAAAAAAAATTGAATGCTACACGCACTTGACTATGCACTTGACTATGTTTTTCTCAATGTCAAACTGAATTGAAACATTTCACTTCACTATTTTATTGTCATTGTGTCAAAAAGGCCTGGTTTAGCGCGCAGAGTTAAGTAATAAGAAAATATCGGTTTCGCATTTAAACTTTTATTATCTTTATTTTAGTAAAATATTTTCATTAGAATTTAGTAACATAAATACTCTCATAACCATACCAATCTTTCGTCTTAAATATTCTACACAATTTCCACTTTTAAGCCTGGGAATACACGTCCGATTTTGTTTCCGATTGTCTGATCAGACTATCTGATCGTATTTACTCGATACACGTCCGATTTTTGCGTCAGACTTTTTCTGAACACAGTCGTTCTCGAGCTGTGAGAGCGGTAAGTGCTTGCTTGCCAGAAAGAAAAGATGGACGGCGAATGAAAATTATGGTTACTTATTGCATATTTGCTCGTGTTAGCGCGAAAGAAGAAATAACGTCGCTATTGGATTCAATATTCAATTTCAATTCAGATTGATTAAGTATCAATCTGACAAGACTTACCGAGAGTAATTTCTACTTAAAACATCCAAAATTACTGAGATACCCCGAAAAGTTTTTTGATTGTTATAGAATAAGTATATGCTCTTTTAACTCTTGTACTCGGGTCATGGGTGTTATTGGGATGTGTTATATGTGTCATCTATGCCACCCGCAACACAGGTAAAAACCTACCGCGAGGGTGTGTATGTATAAGCGTATTACAAATAATCTAATTTTTTTTTATGGAAATAGCCGGCAAACGAGCTGACGATCCACCTGATGGTAAGTGGCTATCGCCGCCCATGAACATCAGCAACACCAAAGGCATCACCGATGCGTTGCCGGTCAAGAAAGAAAGAAGAAAAAGAAAGAAAGAACTGGCTCTCAAGCCCCCAGTCGGAACACGAGTCGTTTGGCGGCTGTCTCATGCTAGAGGGTGGTAGCTATCCAGGCGAACCCCAATGGAGAAATAATAATAGTAATAATGGTATTAATTAACAATTAAAATCAATACTATTAATATAATCCCTCCGAGGGCCCTACCACCAGCGGGCCGGATTTAGTCGCCTTTTACGACACCCTTCTGGCGTGGGATTCGGGTTAGTATTCTAAGCCGCCCCAATACGGCTGTATTTAATTTTAACAAAAAAAAATAACCGACTTCAAATGAAGTACATCCAATAAAAAAGAATCGTCGAAATCGGTTGAATATTGAGTTATTCGTCCATTTATCACGCACATACTTAATGCAAATGTAACACATATGCTTTCGACATGGATGCCATAGTCAGATCTCGATCAAATTTATGTGGGACCACACGACAAGCACCAGCTTTCGATTAAAACAAAAATCATCAAAATCGGTTCACCCAGTCCAAAGTTCTGAGGTAACAAACATAAAAAAAAATACAGTCGAATTGAGAACCTCCACCTTTTTTTGAAGTCGGTTAAAAATTGGAATAGTTAGCAGCGTGTAGGTACAGATAGCAGAGCATAAAAATAAAAATTTTGAAAAACCCCCCGTATCAGGCTACTGCAGCGCCCTCTGGTGGCCTACCGCCATAAAAAATATAATTATAAGCCCGCTCTTTAGCATTGCAAAAAACTGCAATGAAATCGGCCCAGTAGTTTTCATAAAAACGGTAATATACATACATACAAACTAACAAACAAACAACCTCTAACCCCTAATGCATATACCGCCTTCGTTTCGTTCCGTCCGTCGTGGGTAAAAATTAAAATGAAAAAAGGGATAGATACCATATAGGAATAAAATAAGGCACAACGTATGGAGTATGAGTATTGGTAGAAATTATTATACATTTTAAGAATTAAACATTAAAATAATAAAAATAAATTAAAATATTCATAATAATATCTAAATTAAAATAAATCTTGCATGTCCTTTGGTTTCCTAAAAACTAATGATCAACAACGCAAAGAAGTTTACGACTTCCTCGTGACCTACTTAATTACTTAACCATTTTAGTAAATTTTAACTAAATTTTAAGTAAAAAGTGCCCGTCCAAACGTGTTAAGTGATAAGCCCTGCCCACCTACTTAACAGAAAAATAGAAAAATTTCTAAATTACTTATTTACTTATGTACTAAATTACTTATCTACTTAACTACTAAAATGACATAACAATGCGACGCGTGCGTTCACTGTCACGCTAGAGAGTAAACTGGCAAGTCGGAAGGAGGAATCGGACGTGTATTGGTCTCTGTAGAAAAGTATGCAGACCGCACCTTCAGACAATCGGATCGGCCATAAAATCGTAGACGTCTTGGCGCTGTTTCCGACTCGGACGTCCGATCCTACAATCTGATCGGACGTGTATTGTGTATTCAAACAAATGTATGGCACGAGGGCCTTCAGATTGTCTGATCAGACTAGTCTGATCAGACAATCGGAAACAAAATCGGACGTGTATTCCCAGGGTAAAGATCGCCTAAATATAGGTAATACTGTATTCAAAATTCAAAAATATAATCTTTGTAATCATTTAAATTAGGAATAATAGTCTCCCGTCAAACGATATTAAACAAGTAACATCTATGAGTATACATTACAAACACAAATTACCCGATATCAAACAGCCATACCGCATAACTGAATGTAAACCAATAACCAGTATATAATACAACGTAGTGGCTTTAATACGATGTACGGAACTCACTCTCGCTATCACCAATGGCATCTACGTTGCTGTACCTACGTAGGATATGTTGCTTGCCCTATATTAGATTGGGTCACTGCCCTTTCATTCACACAAACATAGCTACATTGACGGTTCAGGACCTTGAAGTTAAGGCATGTATAGTTCAGGTATAGCCTAATAAACGAATGAGTCTCAATTTTGAGGTTAATTAAATATTAATTCTTCCAATGATGGTTTATTTACGCCCCAACTCAGAGTCGCTAACGGTTACTTTAATCGCTCCTTATAAGAATCACCATAAAAATTCTGTACTAAGGAGCGATTTAAGTAACCATTGAATACTCTGAGTTGGGGCGTTAGATATGTTACAGAAATATCTAGTGATCTAGGCATATGATCTAGGTGTCCTTAAGTTGGTTGCTTACATTATAAACTGCAGTATATAACTAGTATTTAGACCAATTAAAAATTATGTAAGTACTTTAGTGGTTACCTACATATGTTAGTATTTGTCATATTTTGCTTGAGTGACTATTTTGATACTACTCAAATGGATATATTATATTGATTTCAATTCAAACCGTTATTGACCCACATAACTTGAGCACTTTTTTCGACTAGCAGCTTCGCTCGCGTTAATTTTTCTAGATAAAGCGTACACTATATCATTTTCGGAGTTTTCGACAATATGTATGCAATACTTTAGGCCGATCAAGTCATTGGTTAAAGCGTGAAGTAACAAACAAACAAACAAAGTTACGTATTGATATCACCATAGATTTAACAAGTAAAAATTGTTTTGGATGTGTTTACTTTGTTGACATGAAGAACGTCATAAAAACATCATAGTCAAAACTTCTAGTACATCGACTATTTCTAGTGCCGACGTATACTATATCACAGAGAAACGAAGGAATACGTGATTTGATCAATTCCTTAAGGGATTTGATCAAATCCCGCAAGATGATAGAATGTAAACTTCCTAAAGCTAGTAAACTACTAAGGCAAAAAAAAAAATTGTACAAATAATTATATTTAGAGCGGTTTGAACATTAATTACGCTCTCCTGTAAAACTCCATTTTTCATATTATGTCGCTTTATAGTTTATATGTAAGGACCGTCGACATATTTATTACGTTATATACACTCACTTTCTCCGTCATTTGACTTCCGTAGGTTTAGGTATGTTGTATGGGCTCTATTTGTCCCTTGTAAACAACTTGTCGTATGGAAATCCAATAAGCTAGAAAAGATATAAAATTCATCGCTAATATAACAAAATAATAGAAAATGTCATTGTTGATATGCTAATATTATTAGGAAACAAAGGTTTATTGTAAATTTAAAGTAAAGGAAAGGTAACCCGGTCCCGATTCATTTCGGAGAATCTCGTCTCATACAAGAAATTAATTCTTAAGGTAACCAAAATAATTACTCGGTCAGTGGTAGTTATTATTATTAATTAGTTAATGCGCTGCCAAAGTGCCTCGGAATTAGATTTTTATAAGATACGAGTAACCGCCCTCGCTTTGCTTCGGTTTTCTTTATTTTTTACACCTTGGGTTACATTATTGGAGTTTTATTAAGGATCCCTATTTTTTTTGAAAATATAATATAGCCTATGTTACTCGGAGATAGTGTAGCTTTCCAACAGTGTAAGAATTTTTCAAATCGGTTCAGTAGTTTTGGAGCCTATTCAATGCAAACAATCAAATCTTTCCTCTTTATTATTAGTATAGATATATGAATGTAGGTATATGGTTATTTAAGAAATCAGAACTAAAATATTAAGTTCGTCATCATAAAATTGCCTTCATATAAAGAAAAGATAACGTCTATTGTATATCGGTATTTAAGAACCACATAAAATATTTGGCACCTAATGCCGTGGTATTTTAATACCTTCTTTTATCTTAATTTGTGAAGAAAATGCTCATACGATGAGTGTTTTTAATAAAACACATAATCTTTCCAATATTTTAACCAAACAAAAACAGTGTGTTGTTGATTTGAAATTAAGATAAAAGAAGGTTTTAAAATACCACGGCATTAGGTGCCAAATATTGTGCTGTGTGACAGCATAAAACTTCTAAAACACTGTTTAGTAAATCATACTCACGTGTATAAGGTCTGAAATGTATGAAGCGCGCGTTCGAGTCGGCTACTTGCGTCAATCCGGCCCATTATTTTAAAACTTACACATACTAAAGCACTCCTTTGCTCGTATACACATAACGAAATAAATTATGAATTAAATAATGTATCTTGCAGGCAAAAAGAACTTCTAGATTGCTTGAAAACGTTTTTCAAAATACCTCGGAATTAGGTGTCATTTTTAGAACCCCGTGGAATTAGGCCTTTACCTCAGTAGGCATACCTTATCTCAATAAACCTGGTTACTTTCCAAAATATATCTTATCATTCAAGAGATTATCGTTACTCGTTTCTAGCTAAAAGCGTGACACTTCATAAGTCACTTTCACTGTCTTTGATTAGTTGAGGTGCGGACAGGCTGTGTAAACCACAGGATATGTTAGTAAACAGATAGCTGTAGCTGTGTGGTACTGAGGGCTGCCGGAATCTATGATGGATTGTATAGGTATAGGACTACACTACTAGGTATACCTATTAATAATACAAGACTGGTTTGATATCAACAAAAATATATTTGGTATTAAGTTCGTATTTTAATAAACTTATTAAAAATTAAATAATTTTTATCAGGTAATGACATAAAAATATATGTTTCAAAAGAAATCCTGGACAGGACGTATCGGAATCCATAGTACACGGAAAATAGAAAATCTTCCTGTAAATAGCAGTTTTTAAATCTTATCTTAATTAATA
This sequence comes from Thymelicus lineola, assembly GCA_963932265.1. Taxonomy (NCBI): domain Eukaryota; kingdom Metazoa; phylum Arthropoda; class Insecta; order Lepidoptera; family Hesperiidae; genus Thymelicus; species Thymelicus lineola. The sequence continues at coordinate 8,889,124 of OZ010699.1, forward strand.
AACAATCTTACAGTGTTTCTTTATTGTAATTTATAATTAAAAAGTAAGGCTGGTACAAAATGGAAAAAAAATCATTTACTTAACACTTAAACTATTCTCTGTTTACTATTACTCAACATATTTTTAAATTTAAGTAAATTGTCAATAAAATAGTGCCATGCTTTTCATTTCTATAGTAAAATTGTATTTCTAATAAAATTGTAAGTAAAAAAAATATTTTGTTATTCTTATTGTATAATATAAAACCCGTGTTGATGAGTACCTATTGTATGTTTAGCAAAAGCGTTTAGGTATGTATAATTAAGATATTTTATATATTTCCCTTTTAACGGTGTATAATAAAAGTTATTGTATCGTATCAAAATATGAATACAATGAACAATACACACACACGCATATTTCCATTATCCGTTGACAACAAGGGCGAATCGTACGGAGTGACAATATTTTCTCGTTATTGCACACACAGACAGGCCTGCAATACGTTAATTTGCATGAAGCTCTGTAACCAGTCTGAGATAGTTAGTTGTTATTGTAACAACCCTCATAGTTTTAGGTGCGAGACTGTAGACTTCTCAAGAGGTACTTTTTACTCACACATTAAAAAATAAGATAGTAATTTCTACCCAAAACGGGTAGTACCTAATTAGTTTTAAGTTCATTTTATCGATTATACCGATACCGTTATATCGACAATGTAAGATATTTTCAGTTGTTATTTTTAAGAACTTCCCCACACAGTTTAAGATTTTCAATCCTCGTTGGTAGAAATTATCCGATTCATCGAACTAAAATTTTATTTTTAGAATCAAACTACGCTGATCTCACAATGTTCTTTTAAGAAAGACAGCGCTTCTTTTCTTGTTTAAAGAGCAATATATTCTTCTATTTGAAATCATTGGTCATAAACCACAAAATGAGTTTGAATAAGATCTCCAATTTTAAAGCAAGAAGACGTTAAACCGTTTAACCGAATTAAACCAGTAGAATATTCAAGGAGCGTTAGACTTAAGATTGTTCGTGTAATGGATTACACTATGCACACCGTACAATGTTGATTTGCATGGGCTCCTGGCCTTGGAAGATAGCTGTATGCAAATACCCAGTTTGTCTTGGGAACGGCACTTTGTAAGCCCTTTTGCCCTGATTGTGTCAGACTGGTTTTTACAATTATACGTGGATCCATTGAGAATTAGTAGTTTTTTTTTTATTATGAACTAATTGGTACCTACTTAAATGTTGAAGTTACATAAAAGGGCCTTTTGGATACCTATGTATTGTAAATATTTAATTCTATCCGTGTGAAGCTATTTAACACAGTCAACAAGTTATTATTAGAATGAGAAGCCACGATCACAGTTGACGTGATTTCATGTTATGTCTATGTCCTCTGCCCAAAGGTTGTCTGGAAGAGATCGCTCTATAGCGATAAGATCGCCTTTTGTACTACATGTTATTTATATTATGTTCTAATGTAGTAACCTATTTGGTGTGTAGAGTATTCTATTATATTCTATTCTACATATAAGTTAATTCTATTAAGGATAATCTCATTTGAGTCCGTTTTTAGACGAGTCTTACTATTAAGAAGACAATCGCGTTCTGTCGTGTTAATTAATATGGCAAAGACAAAATAAAAAAGTAAATATTTACTGAAAAAAACTATGGGCTCTTTAGGGGTTCTAGGATTATAAGGTTTAGGGGTAGATCTATACTAAAAGTACCTACGCATTTTTAAATTTCTTTTTATGTGTTAACTAGCTGTGTTGCCCGCAGCTTCGCACGCGGAAATTAAGCTAATCATATTTGTACCCCTTACAGAAGAAAATTTAAACACAGGTTAATTTATATTGAACTACTTATATTTAGGAATTTATATACTGAAACCTACGATACAATAACAAATCATTCCTCCAGGCGGGAGCGGGTTTTGAAAAAAATACAACATTAATATTATATAGTTTGTTTTTTCTTTTTCATGAAAAATTTCAAAAAACTCGAAAAATGATTTCCTTCAATTAAAGGAGGAACGTTTTCTGCAAATTTAAAGGAAATTATTAATTAAATAATAATTAATAATTTTCCATACAAAGTTTCATCTTGTTTCCGGGGAAAACTTTTATTTTTTTCGGGAAGAAAGGTTTCTAAAATATGACCCAAAGTATAAGGAACAACTTAACTAATTTCCGTCGAAATCAGTTTAAAGGTTTTCATGTGATGCCGATATCAGAGAAACAGATAGACAGACAAACAAATTAAAACAAAATTTTGTTGGTGCTCTAGCACGTTATTAAAGTGCCCTCCCCCTCTCCCGCTCGCGGTCCCTCTCCCTCCCCTCCCCTTCCCTTCCCCTCTCCTCCATTAGCCCTCCCCTCCACTCCCCTCCCCCATCCCTTCCACTCCTCTCCCCCTCCCACCCCTCCGTTAGCCCTCCCCCTCCCCCTTCCCTCCATTAGCCCTCCCCCCTCACGCTATCCCTTCCCTCCGCTCCTCCCCTCCCCTCCCCTTCACCTTCACCCTCCCCCTCCCCCTCCTCTCCACTCCCCTCCCCCTACCCCTCACGCTACCCCTCCCCTCAGTCTCCCCTCCCCTCCCACTCCGCTCCCCTAAAAAACCTAAACCTAAAACTATAAGTTAAAAGTACCAACAAAGTACATTCACTGATTATTAGGCGATACTAAGTTCGCCAAGACAGCTAGTGTTAAATATTTATTTAATGATGCCAAAGAAGTATAACTTCTCAAGCGCGTACATAAGTATACGTTTCTTTTTTTTGTGAAAGCTATAAATTACTATAATTTTTTAGCTAACACAAAAAAAAGATTGTGTGGTTTTATGAAACCACGGTATAAGTGAAACTTTTTTTCGTATTGTAGACATTTAACTAAAAATTTTTGGATAAATATTCGATTTAGGGTATTAAAATGGCATCATCCTCGTTGATCAGTTTTTCGGACTGATTAACTGTGTCGTTGTTTATCAAAAGCAAGAAATAGCAACATAAGTATATACCTGGGCATCATCAGACCTTCAGAATGTATCATGTAGTAGCACCCGTACTCAATCAGATAAATGTTGAAAGCTAGGTCATCCTAAGTATTTCCGATACTGAGAACCAATAAATATATACCTGGTCATCATCAGACATTCAGAATGTATCATGTAGTAGCACCCGTACTCAATCAGATAAATGTTGAAAGCTAGGTCATCCTAAGTACTTCCGTTACTGAGAACCGATAAGTATATACCTGGTCAACATCAGACCTTCAGAATGTATCATGTAGTGGCACCCGTACTCAATCAGATAAATGTTGAAAGCTAGGTCATCCTAAGTACTTCCGTTACTGAGAACCGATAAGTATGGTATCTGGTCATCATCAGACCTTCAGAATGTATCATGTAGTAGCACCCGTACTCAATCAGATAAATGTTGAAAGCTAGGTCATCCTAAGTACTTCCGTTACTGAGAACCGATAAGTATATACCTGGTCATCATCAGACCTTCAGAATGTATCATGTAGTAGCACCCGTACTCAATCAGATAAATGTTGAAAGCTAGGTCATCCTAAGTACTTCCGTTACTGAGAACCGATAAGTACATACCTGGTCATCATCAGACCTTCAGAATGTATCATGTAGTAGCACCCGTACTCAATCAGATAAATGTTGAAAGCTAGGTCATCCTAAGTACTTCCGTTACTGAGAACCGATAAGTATATACCTGGTCATCATCAGACCTTCAGAATGTATCATGTAGTAGCACCCGTACTCAATCAGATAAATGTTGAAAGCTAGGTCATCCTAAGTACTTCCGTTACTGAGAACCGATAAGTATATACCTGGTCATCATCAGACCTTCAGAATGTATCATGTAGTAGCACCCGTACTCAATCAGATAAATGTTGAAAGCTAGGTCATCCTAAGTACTTCCGTTACTGAGAACCGATAAGTACATACCTGGTCATCATCAGACCTTCAGAATGTATCATGTAGTAGCACCCGTACTCAATCAGATAAATGTTGAAAGCTAGGTCATCCTAAGTACTTCCGTTACTGAGAACCGATAAGTACATACCTGGTCATCATCAGACCTTCAGAATGTATCATGTAGTAGCACCCGTACTCAATCAGATATGTTGAAATCTAGGTCATCCTGAGTACTTTCGTTACCTAGAACCGATAAGTTAAGAACCGACCGTCACGCGACATGCGACACACATACCAAAAAGTTTGAGACGATGTAATAAAAGTTTCACTTTAAAAAGACCTCTTAACTTCAAAACTTTAACACGTTCGCTGCGTTGTGAGGTCATATTGGCTCACAGCGAACTTTCATCTGGTGCGGCGAGCAAAATAGCGTTCTTTCCCCTGGTGCGGAAGGCTTAACTTTGTGTATTTCTATCGTAGGAAAGAGATTTATATACCATTGCAATTGCCGCTTTAAAGTGAACAATCCTACATTTTCAAACACTCGTGAGCCAATGTGACCTCACCCGCACTTAAAGAAAATTGTTTTACCCTAGTGCGGTGTGAGGTCAATATGACCTAGCGCTCCGCGCACCTCACACCCGCACTGAACGTTGCACTAGCGACATTTCGCGCGCTTAGTGTTGCGCCACGCAATCGATAAGGAAGACGTTGCGTCGCTTTGAGCCATTTTTCGCGCGTACGAAGTATCTGTTTTGCAACTTTTAATTTAAATATATTATATTAGTATCTAAAGACGTAGTGTGGTGTTGTCGTCAAGTGTAAGATATGCCGAAACGAAGTAAAAAAAAACTAGTTTCTAATAAACAGATTGAAAGCAAAGAGAACACCAATATATCGAAAAATATTTGTTAAAAATAAACAGCAAGACAGTAAAACTTTAGGTTTTAAAAGTCAAGTTAGTTTTTCAAATATTAATCCAAACAAAAATATTACTATATTAGAAGATTACGTTTATAAGCCTGCATATTATGGTGAAGGTAGTGATAGTGATTTTAAAAATTTTCCTCTACTTCCCTTAACTGTATCCAATGTCTTGTGTTTTGTATATGTACTTTATGTTGTGAATGTTTTGTAACAGTTTCTATGTTATGTGTTATGTTGTCTTGTGTTTTGTGTATGTACTTTATGCTGTGTATGTTTTGTAACTGTTTCTGTGTTCTGTGTATTTTATGTTACTAACAATAGTTTATAAGAATTTTATATTTACTAACATCATATGGGCTTTGTCCTAAATATTTTTTTAATTATTATTATTATTTTTCACGTCTGTGACTTACAAGGTTAAAAATTAAACTGTTAATAAAATTCTGGGAAAATTTGTCGAATGCTATACAACAGAGGTGTTTCCCATCACTAGTGTTTTGTTAACTTCAGTGCGTTGTGTGGTCAAATAGACCTCACAAATTGTTTCTCTTTTAGACGCTAAACGAAACAAGCGAGCTAAAAACGCAGCTAGGTATATATTGCTTGGTTATTAGTCTTTGACCTAAAAATAAATTATATTCAATAATAAATATCACCATTGAGAAAAACCTATATCAAGACAGAACTGAATGAGGGCTTATTTGACCTCACGCCGCACTGTAAAAAGGTCCTCTATGAGTCAAAATAACCTCACGACGCACCAGCAAAAAGTACACTAAAAATCCTTACGCAGCGAACGTGTTAAGGGATGAAATTGCAAAAAAACTTAATACTTCCAAATTTTGTTTCTAATCTGGACCTAATAAATAAATGTTCATGTTTTTAACTTAAAAAATGACGAAAATGCGTAATAAGTTCCATTACCTACTTTTGGAGTTTTCTAGATTATTGGAGGAATTTCAAGAACATTTTATATTGATCAGAAAATTGGCATACAATCTAGATCATTTAAGAAATTTCTAGATCATTCTAAAATCTAGAACAGTTAAAATGTTTTTATATTAATGATAATCACACATTTCTAGAAATCACACGCTGTTAATTCTTTAGAGGAATAACTGGTTGTTGCAGCGAATAATTAAAACTTTTTCGAGAGCACACATTTTATTATTGTAAAAAAGTACAGAGAGGATGAATGCATTCAAGCGACAGTCGACAGATAACAAATAATTTTGCGTGGATAGCTTCCTAGTCATGTACCAGCAATGCGCGGCTCTACAAAACATTGCTCCCACGAAAAAGTAGGCGCTTCACTTCAACACGTTTCAACCCCGTATCTTCTACACCCTTATAGGTATCAACTTGCAACCACCCTTATCTGAGATTTGAGCCTCGTACTTATTGCGACATATATACACTATGCGCTTGCGAAGTGCAGTATTGGCTGAAAAGTGAAATATAGGGACACACACGTCCTCTTTTATATATATAATAGATATAATCCAGTCAAAATAGAATTTACGTTTACAATAATTATTCTCATAGAGTTAAAATTGGTGCATTTTTAACTCTATGAAAATTATTGTAAATTCATGGTGAAAAGACCGGAAAGAAAAAAATACCTCGCATATTTTTGCAAAAATGGGATCGATAGGGACTTTTTAGATTTTATTTATAATGCTGTTCCCAATATGTATGTATGTAGGTATGTACCAATTTTCAACACTATGTGAATTATTGTAAGCTCACCCCTACATTTTGAGCTAATTTGTCTGACATAAGCAGCGTTCGATTCACGCATTCCCTCACCCACATGCCACAGGCATTGAAGGTTTTTTTTCTCCCCAACAAGTTTGTATTGATACATATTGGTTTTCCGTCCCGGATTCGATTTCCGGAAGGGACCGGTGTGTGACGTTCTAATATTTGTTCTTGATGGCCAGTTCGTATGAAGTGTATTTGTGAATGAGTTCCGTGAGACCGGATTTAAGTACAGTAACCTTGTTTTGTTAATGATCGAAAAAAACTACATACCTAATTAAGTACAATACAATACAAATATTCTTTATTGTTCACCAATTTCAACACAATAAAAAGACATAAAAATAAGAAAACAATCGGCGGTCTTATTGCTAAACAGCAATTTCTTCCAGACAACCAAAGTACTTGATACGTGTTCTTAACATAAATATTAGTCTTACTAATATTTTAAATGTGAAAGTTTGTATGGCTGTTTGTTGTAAGAGTAACAACTTTTACAAGGAAAAAGTACTATAAGGATTGTTATAAAATTTTGCACAAAGGTTATACTAATTATCTCAGAAAACGCGGGAAAATTCGTGGTCGTGGTGGTTAGTGGTGGTGTTACTTCTAAATAATACATTATTAAAGAATTCGAATAAGACGCTTTGTGCAGAATACCTTTACTTGATTGTTTGTTTGAAGCGACACATGTCGGTTTATCTCTTCGTAACAAAAGTCAAAAAGAGGCTGAATAAGCAATTTAGTTTGAAACCTGTATTAGTAAATTTATCGACTATTACTCACTAACTACGTATTCTATCATAGGAGTGATAGTTTTCCTTGTAAATTCATCATAATATTATAAACTATTTTTGAGAATTTTTCAGTTGGCCAACTCCAACCGATTAGCCAGCAGGGTGGAACACTTTAAGCAAAATTAGCAATTTGAAGCCAAATATTTTGCAAACGGACCCTTAAATCCAAAAATGGTTTTAGAAGACTCATGATATTTTAAAAGACCTTTTTAACGATACCCCACATTAAATGGTACGCGACGAATGAAAAATTCAACCTGTTGGGGAGGCACCCTGAAAAAAAATGTTTTTCAATATTTTATTCTACGATTTTTGAGTTTTAAGAAATATGTATATCCATGCCAAGTTACATCTTTCTAGCACTTAGAATCTCGGCGCTTTGCTTCAGACAGACGGACACAACAAAACTATAAGGGTTCCGATTTTACTTCGTAACCCTAAAAATGGTTTAGGTCTACATGTGCTCACGTTTTCCGGAAATATTTAGCAATATTATTATCTAATATTCTCATTAGAAAATCAGTCCTTCCTTACGATTCTACGAGCATTTTGTGTTCGTTAATAGTAGCAGCGTAAGCATGGTCTATAGATGTGATGTGAAAAGGTTCGTTTTATAATAGAATGTCCCACAAACGAAGCCTACAAAATGGCGGAATGGCAGATGCAATAGCGCACGCACTATCATTCAACGCAGCGGCGCTACAAAGGCAATGGCAAATTACTGAGCTACGCCTTTTTCATTTTTTCACTTTTACGTAGACATTTTTCGTACAAAGATAGAATTTTTTTTTGGGAAAAAGCATAATCCTGTATGATGTTTTATTTCCTAACTTATTAGATATTCGCCGATATTTCAAGATTTCAACTCTAAGTAACACCGAGACATCTATTATAGTATAAATTGAGACTGTTTGTTTACCATAGAGTTCTTCATTATATTGAAAAGCTGCATGACGTTTGCAATAGTCTCGATTGTCTTACCTCTGTTTCTAAAAAGATTTTTCTTCAGATATTTTCCTTACGTAAAAAAAGAATTATATTCATAAGACTCCACCAATCAGCACTGGAGCAGCGTGGTGGAGTTTGCTCTAGGCCTCCTCAAAGGGAGAGACCCGTGCTCAGTAGTGGGCCATTAATGGGTTGAAGCCATATTTATAGGATACCTTTTAGAAAATTTATCATGTAGGTTTATATCAGCCTGTCACGGAAACTCCATTCATTCAATAAAAAGGTACTGACGTTTTCTAATCAATATAAAGCAAGCATTTTACAAGGATATCACGCTGACTCATCTTGCTTTCATCTACGCTTCATAAAACCAGCTAATACCCAAAGTAGGTAACTCCAACTTGTCCTAACAAAGATATTCGGGACGGGGCCGGGGAGTCGGCCATTAGGGCCAACCCCCACGTACCCCTACGCCGATTAAAGAAAATTATAACGCTAGGCATTATCGACCGTCCAAATACAAAGTCGCGGTATCCTAGCAACGAGCCCGTCTAACCCTTCAGATGCCGCGAGCCGCTTACTTTGCGGCGAGGGACGCCGCGGGGGACAGGACCCCCGTTTTTCGGCATTGATCCGGACCCCAACGCGCCTGCGTGCTAAACGAAAAACGAACCGACGAAAAGCAAGGTCACGTCACTACAACTTCTTTTTTCGAATTCGAATATTGAATGGAGAATCATAGCGTTCGGAAAGTGTTGCTTGCTTCTCTTTGTGTTGGGTTCAGTGGGACAGTTCGATGCCGTCTTTCGATTGATGCGCACGCTATTTATGCTATTTCTGTTATGGTTACGTATGTAGTACGAAAGGGTTACTCTGAAAATCAACAAGTATTCAATGAAAACAAATCTGCAGATTATAATTACGATTCCCGGTTTTCTTATTATTATTATCAATAACTCTATATTTTGTTATTATTATCGTAGTTTTCGCGGATAAAATCCTGCAGTCTTACTGAAATTAAAAAAAATATTCCCAATATTTCCACTTAAGGCTTAGGGACATACACACGCATACTCAGGAAATATGTATTAATATTTTTAATATCGCTAAACTAAAAACTAAAAGGTTAGTAGCCAACCCGAGTGTCGGAAGTTTTCAAACCGCCCGAGAGCCTCCGACATGGCTTAACGACTGTTATCTTATGATAACAACCAGGACCGACGCGCGACGGCTTTACATGTCCTCCGAAGCACGGAAAACACTCAAGAATTTTTTGCCACTAGCGGTCACCCATCCAACTACCGACCGCGCCCGCTGTTGCTTAACTTTTTAGATCACTTAGGATCGATGCAAGCCGCCAGGCTATGAGGGCTTCAATTTAGGACATTACTGGGTTGAAAAATTACGTCCAATTTTTTTCCTCCGAATAGAGACGTCATTATTATTTTTTATTTATTACAAATAAGGGATTATGATCATAAGGGATTATGATTACAAATAAGGGATTATGATCATAAAGGATTATGATGCGCGCATGCATTAATTTATGATGAGCACCTGATGATGAGTGCGAAATGCGAGGATGTAAGTCTTGGGTAGCAAAGTCACAAGTTCACTCTTCACTTGAAATCAATCTTATTTGAATTGACCAGGAACAATTATTAATAACCTAAGATAGAGATAGATAGATAGATAATTCTTTATTGTTTGCCACCACATATTATACAATCGTACAAGAATAACAGTTAAGATGGTACAAAACAACAGGCGGCCTTATCGCTACATAGCGATTTCTTCCAGGCAACCTTTAAGAAGGATACATAAGAAGTAAGAAAAACAGAGGGCATCGGCGAGCGTAAAGTCACCAGATAATATAGAATAAAAAGAAATATAATATGATAAAAGACAACAAAATAAATAAAAATAAAAATATTAAAACTAACTGAAATGTAATAACAAAATCGACGCAAAAATACTTACATCCAATAATAACAATTTGAGAACGTCTAGCTATTTGAATTCCACGTCGCTATCGAAATTCCATTTGGCTGACTTGTTAGTTGATAATGAGATGTCATTACCGCTCGGCTCAGACTGTCATTCTTGGCGCCGACAGCATTCCGACCGATTTGTTGCCGCATCGAAAAACAATTTTGGCCATTTTGATTTTAAGCTATCGTTCTATTTTCAAATTTATTTTGTTAGTAACATTGAAGTATTATTACTAGCGTATAGAACCGACACCGCGAACACCATGTATGTCCCAATGCATTGGCGCCACGTGGCTTCAATCTTCAATGGATTCGTTCGATTTAGAAAGGAGGACGGGGGCTCAATTTTGAAAATCGAACCTCCCGGGCGGGACACACATTTTGTTCGAGATGTCTGTTCTATGACATTATACTTCAATGGTTAGTAAAAGGACATTTTCACTGACATTGAAAAGTTTATGGAATGTACTAAAACATTTATGGAAAATTTGTTTGTCTTACTTGCCATTGGTATTGGATAGGAAAATGACAAATTGATTTTTATGATTCGATTATAATATTAAACGATTTTGTACATATAAAAATTACTAAAAATTATGATCACGCACCATACTATTTCTTTCCTTACATTAAAACTCTAAATCTATTAATTTGTGATGTTATACGTTAAATAATTAACTATAATTAATAAACGTACGAAATCACCACGAATAGGTAATAATAAAATATTTATGTCCAAAAAATAGACATTAACGCTTTTGTATTCGGCAATTAAAAACAAATGACGTGGAAAACGCTAAATCGTTCAGTTCATTGAACACTGCAATGTAATGTTCAAACGAGAATCAAATAAAAGATAACTTTAGTTTTAACCACATACAGAATGGTTTTGCATAATAGGTAAGTACCTAATTGTTCTAATATCCCAAAATAACAGGGCTCCTGCGATTCGGTGAAAAAAGCTGTATTTTATTTGTTTTTTTTTCGGTAGGTTAACAGTAACAACTATGCTAAATTATAAGCATCAGCTTTGGATCACCAAAACCCCACAAACCCGCCTGAATTTCCATTTATCAGCATTTATATTCAACATCATCATTATCAGTTTAAGTCCTTTGCTGGACAAAGGCCTCCCCTAACTTGCACTCTGACCGAGCCCTAACTACGTTCCGTTCCTTGCGGTTTCGTTTGGATCTGACCATAGTCTATAGTGTCTATACCGACTCTTAAAATCCCCCTTTTTGTTCTTTTAAAATCTTTAACTCCCGACGCAAGATAAGGGTTATAAGTTTGTCGTGTCTGCATGACAGGGTGTCTGTCTATGGCATAGCTCTTAAGCCAACCGATTTTGTTGCGTTTTTTTTTTTGTTTAAAAGCTTATCAATATTTTTGTACCAAACACAGCTAGTGTTTGGTAAAAAAAATTAGGAGGGGTTTTTAAATTTATAAAATCAACCGTGAATTGCCAGTTAACCAAAAGCTTCCTTTAAGAACTTCAAAGTGTTGGTCACGGCCCTTCGATTGATTCGTCAACTCATAACAACATGAAATAAATCTACTATTATACAATTTAAACTAGGTCTATTAATAACGCACGTAATATTAATAACATTTTTACCTGTACATTGTTTTATGTACGAGCAATTCGTTATCAAAAACCGGACACCAATTATTATCTATTTATAATGGAATCGTATTTTCGTCGGGCGCGCAATTCAATCGGAAACCAAATTATCTAATAAATTAACTACCGTCAATATGTCGAAACGAGTGGAAAGGAATCGAATCGAGCGCGAACTAATCGTTTTGTCGTTTCGATTAACTGCAAATGCAGATATAAATCGGATACAAACGACCAGCGGGCGGAACAAAATATCTATCGCAGATCTTGTTAGTCCCCCTTTGCGGTACAACTTTATATCTAAGTCGTAAGTAAATTGATCGAACTGTCTCTTCGTAAACGCATTTGACAAATACAGAGAACTCTGCTGTTGAATTAATTTGACTGGTTATTAAATGTCATCTCAGAGTGATACTAAGGGTTCGATCTACAAAGTGAGTTAGAACTTTACATTGGTCAGACAAAATTCAAATGTGTTGGATGACTTTGATAACATGAAAAAATTTACAGTCATATAAAAGGGCTAATGTTAAGGTATGACCAATTTTATTTTTATATTTGTTAATAAAAAATTAAAAAGTCTTATAACAGGGCTAATGCTATGGGTTGATTTAGGACCACTATTTTTGTTCAAATAATTTTGGTAGAATCAATAAATTTTCGTACAAAAGTAATGAGTGAATAAAATATATCACTAGTAACTAGAAAATTGCTAGTAACCTACCAAAATGACTTTGATAAATGGAGGGTTACAGCCTCGGACCTGACACTTATAAATGCTAGGTAGACTGTACACACCGTGATAAAACGGAGAATCGTTAAATTTATTCGCAATGTTTTCCTTCAACGAAGAAACCGGCATATTATTTGAAAAACTTTCTTCTCATAAAGTTTGACACATGATTTTAGACCACTGCCTCTAGGATATAGAAATGCCCTGTGTCATAGAAAAATGTGATAGGTACTGATATGTATATCAGACATAAAAATCTAAAATCTGAGGACATTTAACTTCCATAAATAAAAAGATCGGTAAAGTTATATCATAACTTACTTCATTCATCCATCCATCCATCCACCATCAGCCTTTGAAAGTCCACTGCTAGACATAGGCCTCTCCTAACAAGCGCCACTCTGACCGGTCCTGAGCCTTCGGAATCCAGCGGATACCCGCTGTCTTCTTCAGGTCATTACTCCACCTGGTCGGGGACATCCTGTGTTTCTTGTTCCGAGGCGTGGACCCCGAGGAGACCTTCCTTTCCCAACGGTTATCAGTCATTCGAACTATACGGCTAGCCCATTGCCACTTCAGCCGGCTTATTTGCTCTATGTCAGTCAGCTTCATTCGTCTCCGGATTTCCTCATTTCTAATTCTATCGTGTAGACATATACCGAGCATAGCTTGTTCCAAAGCGGGGGTGAATTAAGAGCTTATGCATTAGGCCAATAGTGAAGCTCCACGTCTCGGATCCGTATGTCATCACTGGTAACACACAATGCTCGAACACCTTCGACTTCAGGCACTGAGGTGTGTTTTAAACGACAAGATATGAAGCAGTTTCCCGAACGCATATCTTACTTACATGATATTAAAATTTCACCCCGGTCAAGTGTAACCGGACCGGATGATAACTTTTAAAAACACAACACTACATTCGCGGTAAAGTTTTAATAAGTTTCGTAATGAACACATTTAACGCCAAGAGCGAACTGAGATGAGATACGGCAAGAATTCTTTTAAAATGCTAATAAACAGCGAACGTGAGAATATTTGGGTAACTCTCAGCGCATGCTAATTCCGAATAATTAACTAACTAGCAGGTGGTTCAGGTAAAGGGGTCATCTTCCCTGTTCAATTTCAAAGGGATTTGAGTCTTGCATAATTATAAGGGTTTTTGGTACAAATATTAGAGGTGTGTCTGATATTTATAATCGTTGAAATGAAGGCCATGGTTGACAACCGTTAGGAAGAACAAGTCCTCCACAGATGAGCTTTGGTAAACCGAGTAACCGATCCTGAATACCTACAGTTCACGTTGATCTGAATAAGATAAACGATATCCATTACACGCAGAAAGTTCAGAACCAGTCAATATGGCGTAAGTTGGGAGAAGACTATATTACGGATAGCCAATGAAGCATAATGATGATCAGAAACCAACATCAGACAGAAAGTAGTAAACTCAATTTTTTTAGACGAGACTTATTTGGTAAACAAACTTAGCACTACTTTTTATGGAAATATTTATTTAAATTTATTAAAAAAATAATTAATGGTGAACTTAATTTAGTTTCAGCACTAAATGTTTAGTCGTATTTAAATTATTATCATTTTGTGTCAGCTTTATTTTTAAATTACCTACAAATAAAGATAAAAAGACGGTGTAAGTTTGTTTACTACTTTGGACTCGACCAAAAAAATGGACTATAAATACGAGCCGAAGGGCCTTGTGTAATGGTCTTTGTCCACACATCTCACCAGGATCATAAATAACACAGATTTAAGGGACTGAAATCTCTCGATATCTGCAAACTCTCTTAAGATCTGAAAATTACCTCTTAAGATCTGTAACTACAACTTGCTCTATGTAACTTATACGAGTACTTTACTTTTTAGAAGTTACAAGCAATGCAGCCACATAAAATCTCTATTAATAAATTAAATGGAGCGCTTTGACCCTTTTCTCTGCTTAATGCAAGAACTACAAGAGTTTTGCTCTTTCTGTAAGTCGTTAAACGGTAAAAATCCGCGTACGTGAGAACGTTTCGGGAACTTTTACCGCATGCTAATTCGGAATAATTAACCGTCTAGCAGGTGGGGTCAGCGAGATAAAGGGGTCAGCTTTGCAACATCTTGTCATTGTAATTGCAGATGTGGACACTTTCTCACGGTGGAAGATTTTTATAAATTAATAGCTCTCCAGGCAGAATAAAGTAGAATATCAAAATTAAAAATGATTAACACCGAAATAGTTATTGGATAAACTAAATTATCAATTATTTGGTGTGAATACGAGTAACATTAAGTATTAATTTCAAATAAGATAAAGGGTATCAATTAAGAATTCGCTACGATTAGACTATATTGTGGGAGTACTTGAGTATTAAAATCAACCATAGGTATTAAAGGTCTAGGCCCTAGGCAATGTATTAATAATTGGGTGTGGCAATGTCACCAGGTCCTTTATAATACCTGAGATACCTGAGATGCCTGAGATACTTAAACATATCCCATCGACCAATTTCTATCATATGAAAGATTTAATTAATTGAGAAATCGCCGACAGAAACATACAATTCAGTGTAATGTAGGTATTCCTTAGTCAACATTAATAACAATGTAAATCAAAATGTAATCAAAAATAATATTCAACCCTTCAATGCTATAATTTATAGTATAATCTCTGCACTGGATCTTCTTGAAATAAAAAATGAGCTCAAATTTTGCTTCATGCAAATTAGATCAAAATTTAATACAATTAAGTTCTATTTATGCAGGACGCAACGGACATGAGGTTAAAAGTCTTGACCTCTCCGCTACAATGAATATTCGTTGAACAGGTCGTTTTGACCCCTGACCCTTCATTCTCACGGTTGACCCTCGGGGTCAAGAATTGAGCTCGTCTTACCCTATTTTACACGGGCGATATTATAAATTATTGAAATGATAATTCTTTGTCCATTAATCATTAGGTATGTTTCTTGTTTTTATACGCTTGAAATAGTCTTGTATGAAATAAAGTTGAGGATAATGTAGGAACGCACATAGTTTATCTTAAAGGTTAACAAATATTTATTTGTTTTTTAAAGTGATGGATTACGATACATACCTAATATTAGATATTTGATTATGCCTGTGGTTTCGCGCGCGTGGATATCGATTTTTTACAAATCCCGCGGGAACCCTGAACTTTTCCGGGTTAAGTAGTTGTGGCGTGATTGAGGAACAAACATCGAAACATCTTCACAGACTTTCCCATTTATAATATTAATAGGGTAAATTATTAACTATATATGGTTACGTATTTCTTTTTGTTTTTTCAACTAGTTAAGTAGGACATAGGTAGGTACGTGACTAACTTAAAGTCATTATTATGTTAAAATGTAAGATTATAAAAAGTACCTACTCATACGTAAAGGCTACCTATCTTCCTACATAAAAACTACTTAATGAAAATCATCCGTCGAGAACGAACCCACGACATCGCTAATGTAGGTAAATATTCCACTTCATTAGCCCTCTCCAGCCGACCGGTAATGTGTTAAATATTCCCAATATTCGCTATAAAATATGCTAATTCTTTGAGCTATTTCCCAAACGGGTAATTACCGACCCTCATAAAACATTGAAACGAATTAAGCGCAGATAAATATTTGACAAATATCGGAAATTATCAAAAATATTGCACAATGTTTGTTCTTTACTGCGTATGTGTAATTCATTAGCGACACTATCGGGTTATCATTAAAAATTTCAATTCGTAATTTCCATGAACAAAATCGAATATAGTTCGGCCATAATTATCTCATATTTCCGCTGCGTTGGGGCTAAGTACTCCAAAAACCGTGATTAAACATTCTACACCACTATTCATTATCTATACTATTCTGCATGTGCCGTTCACCCCCTAAAACATTACACGCAACTACGCGGCCCGCCACCCCACGCAACATTTTTCTCCCCAAGATAAAGAGCAAATAAAAAAAGAAAACGCGAAAAATATCATGGTCTCGCTCTGCCATGAACGAAACGAATATGTGCGAGCGGATCCATGCCTAAGCTACGAACGACTCACGAAAACTTGGGCCCCGCCCGAGACGGCCGCCTCTATCCGTCTCTTTCACTTTTTCACACTTTTCATCTAACCGGTCGGGCGCGATAACGTCGGAAGCGCCGTGGGTGTGACGAGTAAATTTCAACTGTTTGCTACAGTGATAAGGTTGGGATTTATTTGCAGGAAAATGATCAGTGAAAATATTTTAGAACGAAAGCATTCCGGAGTGGAAGTCTGTCTCGCTCGCAAAAAAGCAAGCTCTGTTGGGGTGCAGGGTGTTAGATCAGATAGGGTGAGTCGGGGTGAGCTGATAGTGGCGGCCATGTTGCTTCCGACGGCGGACGAAGACTCGTATTAATTTCGGCTTAATTCATTCGTTGATTTCAAGAATATTATTGCTGATTTAGCGGATTTGCGCGAGATTAGAAATGATGATTAGGTTACCGGGCTTCGTTGATTAAAAATAAGGACGGTAGATGTCTAATTTCGCGCTGAATTCTGCATAATACTTGCATTATAATATTATAGCTTACGGTTTAAGACATTTATTTTCTCATACAAAATTTTGTTAATTAAATATTATAAAGTGTCATCAACACGCAGGGCAGACACGTATAACTGGATCAATTAGCAAATAATTACATCTGAAGATTACTAGGTTGTCTTAGAGCATTCCAACAAATAGAATTTAGGTAGGTAGAAGGAAATAAAATTCATAAATTCATATCATCATGCTTTAATAATTTATACATTATTCATTTGTTTTTCAGGTAAATAATGTGCCAGGTAGATATTCCCCATTTAGACGAGTTCTATTTACTAAACAAACTTAGTCTTTTTAACGTTATTTGTAATAAAAATAAAGCAAAATATACAAAATGAAAGTAATTTAAAGATAAATAAATAATTTAATGCAAAAACTAATTTCTGTTTGCCATGAATTTTTTTTTACTGATTGAAATTAATATTTCCATAATAAAAAAATATATATTAGGAAAACAAAACAGTCGACTACGTAAAAAAACAGAAAAGAAAAATACAAGCCCAGTAGTTTAGACTGTTGTTAAAAAGTAATACTGAACAACTACCTACACCATAGTAGGATTGTGTTATTGGAACGAAGTTCCTTATCGCGCGTTGTGAAAGGGGGCTAGACGGAAAATTACGACACTTTTTGATTCTTACGAATGACGACACTTTTTTTGAAGTGATTCAGAGAGTTTTACAGAGAAGGCGCTGTACAACAAAACAATACTTAAATCGAAAGGAACTTCGTTCCATCCGGGTGTCTCTTGACACCTCTCATGTTTTGTTTAGAGATTGTGTTATTGTTTAGAATGGACGTTTACATCACATTGCATATTTGATGTATGAAATTAGTATTGATGACCCCAAGTTTTTATTTTATTAGTAGTCAGGTGATTGTTACCATAAATAAATAAGTAGTACCTATATTCATTAGGTACATTAAGTCTGGGGCTTTCGAAGTAAGGTTTCAAGAGTTCCAATTAGTTCAAGAATAGAGATAAGTAGATAACTATCAGGATCAGCCACCACGCTGCTCCAGTATGAAAAAAATTATGTGTATGTGTGTAACTATCAAAGTTATATATTATGATTAAGTATTATAAATTTAGCAAGTTTTTAAAAAGATTGTTAGGTGGTATCTACTCTTTTACAAACTTTTGTATCTACCAAAATCCAAAATGAGAATCCTATCGAGAGGCCATGTTTAAGAACCTACATAATTAAATAAATTAATAAGTTATTGAGTAGTTTATAAGAAATAAAGCACATAAAAAACAAGATAACTACATTACGACAAAATGTATATTCAATTATTTTATTAATGTAATTGTTATGTTTTACATAAATACTTATATAAGTACCTAATTCCCTATCTACTAAATTTCACTTAAGTACTTGTCTAACTTCAGCTAATCAGATAAAAATTTGGCAACTAAAACAAAAATACAAAAGATCCTAATTTTATCTAAATTAAAATATTAGATAACCTATAATATATTTAATTAACCTATAATATAATATAAAATGGTGCCTATCTACTTACCTACCTGCCTTCTGAGGAATATATAATTTAATTAGGTATGTACCTAATGTAATTGCCTAGATCTGATTTTCAAGTCACATTAGTAAATACAATATTTTCAGTGCTTAAATTTGATCCCATAGCATGCACCGCCAACCACAAGTTAGTCACAGATGAGTTTCTACTTGCTACGCTCAATAACGTTATACTATTATTATTATTTTAGTACTATTATTATTATATATTTATTAACGTAGCTTTCATTTCAGTCTACATTCAAACACAATAACACATACATTTAAAATTAAAAAAAATTGAATTGAATTATTGAATTCGAAAACCAATTTGTGTTTACTATTAATTATTTTTTAAACTAATTTAAATTAATATTTCAATAAATAGTATGTAGTACCAAAATTGTTTACCAAATAAGAGTCCTGTAAATAAGACTTTAACTACCAGTTGATTTCAAATAGAAATAAATATCTTTCTTTCTAAGAAAAAAATGATTTATTTTGCTAAGCATTGCAACAAGTTATAAATTGTCACTTAATAAAGCATTTATAAAATTATTATAATTTACATAGACATAAATACGTACAAGTCCAAAATAGACTGATTTTAGGGAACGCAAATAAACAAGAGAATAGTAATAAGGAGAACGCCTCCCTATCACGATTTTCCATCCAACACGTAGGGTAAATGCTTTCATAGTGGACTATGCTACGTTCCGTTTTGACCCACTCATGAGTACTGAGACTGTAATCTTATTATCGCCCGAAACACGAATCATTATCGCAGACTGGTGTTCCAGCCGTTATAGGTATTACGTGATGGGAAATTCCAGTTTATAGATTACCTATCTTATGATTGCTTGAAGAGAAGGGAAGATGAATCTTAGGAGAAACTGGCAGGAAAATATACCTACACTTGCATAGAGATTCCATATACAGCGTGGAGAAGCAAAAAACGTACAATATTTTTTAAATAAGGGGGGCACTTATATCAAGAGGGGACTTTGTTATAAAATTGTACGCCAAGTCCCATTAAAGACCGCTGCACTTTGCTAAGGTAAGAGGATGTCATTGATGTCTCTTTCTTGCCGATTAAGAATATTGCTATTTTGTTTATACGCACTTGTAACTATTATTTCGTATAAAAACTATATTATTAGATGTGTACTGTGAAGCTGTATATAAGCTTTCTTTCTTTTTCTTCTCTCTTTCTTGGCTGGCAATGCTTCAGTGATGCCTTTGGTGTCGCTGATGTCCATGGGCGACGATAGCCATTTACCATCAGGTGGATCGTCAGCTCGTTTGCCCCCTATTTCCATAAAAAAATAATATCTATTAATTTGAACCTTTCACGTAATGACTCCCGCGATCCTAATTTGTCCCTAATAGCTATTTTCTGTAATACAAAGATATGATCTACACCGGCCGCTTTACCCCATAGTAAGATGCCATAAAACATAATACTATCATTATAAATATCCCTATTACTTTATCTTTTATATCGTAATAGATAATCTCAATTAAATATTACGGATTTTTTTTTATAACTGGGCAATCTGAGAAACTTCTTGAAAACCATGAATTTACATTCATTAAAAGTTTTAAGAAACTAAAAGAACACAATGCAGATATATCTACTTTTTATACAATTTTTTTTATTTATTTTTTATTGGATTTGTTTTGACCTCATTCCTTCTTATTATACATATTCATGCATTTGTCATAATTTTCATGGAAATTAAAAAAAAAACTATAAATTGGAAATCACAACTATTTCTTATTTATATTTTATGTATTATTGCACTAAATAAAGATTTTATTGACCCTTTAACATTGAAAAATAAAATGTTACAAAAAAATATCACATTAAACTGTAAATTTTAATTATGTATCAATGATCTATTTTTTGTCCTAACTGCTCTTAATGATCCTAATAGTATTTTCTAAAATTGCCAAAAATAATTTGCTATCTACTCGTAGATGTCGTTGTGATGTATTCAGATTTTATATCGATAATTTACTTTCTAATTTCAATTTATGATGACAGTTTTATTAAAAATTAAAACGTTTAATTAAATTTTACATGTCATTATCCGCCCATGTTGTTTGATCCATAATAATTTTTATCTAAAATCTCTCTTAATTACATATGTGCTTTTGCTAGGTCCAATTTCAAAGTACCTTAATATTTTTTTCTAAGAACCTAAATATGATATTAACGTGATAAGCTTGTCATTTGTTTTTTTATTCTAAAAATTGTCAAGACTTCGAAGCTGAAAGTTGGATGGTGTTGGTGTCGTTTACATCTTATAGAAATAACACAAGTCTGTCGTTCCAGAATCAGATAAAAACCATAATGTAGCGATAACAGTATGTTTTATTACTATTGCTTATTTCCGCCTGAGTTTCTTATCCCTTTCATATTTACGGATTCAAACTAGAACAAAGTAAGATTTTTAACGAATAGGTAATACGCAACCTTTGAAAATAAAGAATAAAGAAATATCCTGTTTAATTTATGATTATTATGTATAGTTTTACATTTAGTTAAATAATTTTTTGTCATTATTAGGTACTAGGAAATCGCCCTCGCATCGCTTCGGGAAAAATATTTAAAAAATGTAATATAGCCTATGTCACCCGGGGATAGTGTAGCTTCCCAACAGTGAAAGAATTTTTCAAATCGGTTCGGTAGTTTCGGAACCTATTCAATGCAAACAATCAAATCTTTCCTCTTTATAATATTAGTATAGATAAGGTATGATGGAGTTTGAACTTTCTTAACGTAACTGCAACACCATCTATTAACGAGTAGGAAAACTAAAAAGTTTTCAGGTTGTTTAAAACTTTAATTTATTCATGATAACATATATTTTTTATTTTTGCGCATCTATGGCACTCCAAGTTCTATTTTTAATAATTAATTTATAATATCTTCATAACTTTTGAGTTTTTATATAAAAAAGAAAGAGTGTTGTATAAAATGAACTCATTATACATAAGTAAGTGCAAATATAAACGATAGTACGCATTTTTCAAATCAAGTATTATTGATTTATTTGTTTTGTATCGCATTGTATTTTATTTTAATCATGCATAATTAATTTTGTTTGGTTTGTTTGATTTTGTGTTATCTTTTTTGTGTATGGCAATAAACGAGTATTATTATTTATAAGGGATTCTGAAATATTGTCAACACAATTTATTGCCATATTTTATTTATAAAAACGGCTATTATTTTTTATTATAATAACAAAAAATGTTGATGTGTAGTTTCGTTAGTGCGTTGTTTTGAATGATGTTGCTACTTGACACTAGATGGCAGGACATGTCCTCTTACATTGACAGTTTCTCAGTCCGTGTTTAATTTAAAAATTATAACAAAATTTACGGTATTAGAACTACGTACTCCAAATCATTAATTTTTATAAAAACCTATGTATAGCTTCAAAAATAGTTAAATTATTAAAAATAAAACCTTTAACAGATCTACAGTACTAAGCTTTCTACCTATTTTTAATAGTTGAATTATTAAAAATAAAACCTTTAACAGATCTACAGCTTTCTACCTATTTTTTAACTAATTCCAGGGATTTACCCTTTTCAGTTTCTCAATTAAAAGTTATTCTTATTAGAAGAAAATTCTTATAGGATAATAAACAGTTCGTAAAAACAGTTATCTACCGCTGTTCTGTCACCTCTTCGAATCAAAACATTGATGTTGTAATGTAAATAAAAAAAATATATTGTATGTATTTTATTTATCTATTGTTCTAGTAAACCTGAATAGACGATTCTTTTGAGGGTATTGGATTGAAGCTATAAAAATGTTACGAAGTATCTACTTCTTAACATTTTTATCTCTTAGGTTAGATAACCTAACCACTTACCTGAGAGAAAATATGGTTCGACGATTACATATCACACTTGTATCATTCTATTGTATTCATATCACCTATCTATATGAATGAAATTTTAACAAAAAAATAACCGACTTCAAATGAAGTAGGTACATTCAATAAAAAAAGAATCATCGAAATCGGTTGGTGTAAAATTGAGTTATTCGTCCATTTATCGCGCACATACGTAATGCAAATTTAAGACTTATATGCTTTTGGCATGGATGACATTATTAGATCTCGTTCAAATTTATGTGGGACCACACGACAAGCACCAGCTTTCAACTAAAAAAAGAATCATCAAAATCGGTTCACACAGTCGAAAGTTCTGAGGTAACAAACATAAAAAAAATACAGTCGAATTGAAAACCTCCTCCTTTTTTTGAAGTCGGTTAAAAATGACAAACTTCTTCATAACCATATAATAAAATGTTTAATACCGCCCTCTGATACTACTTTCCTGAAAGTAACTACATCATCGTCTTAAATACACAACATTTTAAGCAAGTTACTATGTCAAAATTTTAGTTTTAATACTATTAAATAACACTGCAAAGTGCGGCCCTATTACCATACAAAAGAAAATAAGCCATGCAAAATACGGCGTTAGACCCAAATCGAATCTGAAGGGTTAGGAAACTAAGATGGCCACATTATACCGTGGACAAAATACGTTTCATTTACACGAACAAAGCGCTCGCTCACGTAATTATCCCAAAACTCAATCGAATTATCTTCAGCGAATGTCACAGAAGTGGTATGAAGACATGCGCTCTCTTGAAGCAATTATCCCCCGAGTATTATTCACCCTCGAGCGGGGTGAGCCACCCGCACATTTCGCCAAATCATCTTCACTCCACCTTTTCTCTGATGAAGATACGGGAATGTAAATTTTCGTAGCAAAATGGTTTTATGTCGAGTGTTTGGTGTTAAGTAACGTTTGCAAATATAATTCTTACTTTCCAGAGTTATAAATATTCTAAACATGCAAAAATATTGTTGTAATTTACAAATTACTTTAGAACAGTATTTTCAATATTCTTAATTTAGGTATAAGTAAATTAAAATACATATAATCCGCGCTATTAAAGAAATAATTGTAAAATGGCAGTTCGTAGGTACTTGTAATGTAGGTAGGACCGTCAGCAATACAGAGTTGATAGATAGGTGATATTTTTAATAGACTTTTGTTATTTTAAAATAAATATTAGCAAGATAATTAAAAACCCGACTAAGTGTTTTCGTTCGTTCCGTATTTTCGTATAACTTATAAAACCTAACGCCTAATTAGGTTGAGTACGTAATTAAATATAGTAGAATATTATATTGAATACTAGTTGAAATCCTCTGGTAGAGATACAATTTAACAAAGAATTTAGAAAGAACGGAGCGCGTTGAGACAGCGACGTCGATCCAGACTGATTAAATATTTTTTGCGTGCTGTACCTACCGACGTGTGTGAATAAAGACACGAATAACGTGCGAGTGAGAGGAAATGATAAGTGCCGCCACTTTAGATTCGTTTCTTTAATGGCAAGTAATAACACGAGGTATCTTTGAATGGTATCATTGCTGGAATATAAAAAAATATTTTCCAAGCAGTGGTCTAAATTATAATTTTAAATTATTGTTTTTAACTGACCTCAAAGAAAGAAGGAAGTTCTCAATTCTGTAGAAATTTTCTAAAAATTTTTACCTCAGAACTTCTTCATCAATCAATCAATCAACTTGGATTTTTGAAGTTATACTTCTTTTGGCGCGATGGAGAAAAATGATGAGAGTGAATTTTTACGATGCGCGCGCACACCGACACCTAAATTCTACATCGTGAAGTTAGTTCTTGGTGGCATGGTATCGTAATAGTTCTCGTAATAGAACATGTTTTTGTAATATTGTTTTTTGAATTTTTTTTCATGCCAAAGAAGTATAACTTCTCACGCGCGTACATAAGTACACGTTTAAGTTTTTTTAAAATTGGAAACTACTACCATATTGGTCAGATATTTATCAGAAATCAGATGTAATTATAGGATCCATGAGGAATGCAGGAAACTCCTCAAATATAAAAGGTGTAGGGCGATTTTATACACTATGTTTAGCGATAATTTTGGTGGTCCTTATCTGTCAGTTATTTTGGTATAATTTTGATTTATTAATACTGGCATGGATTGTGGTTTAAATATCGGTTACTTGAGTAAAATAGAGAGGGGCGAAGCATCGACCGTTCTGGCATCGTCGGTTTGCGAACTCTAGCACCCAGGTAGCGAAGATCATTATCTATCCCGAGAAAGTTGGGAGGAATCTAGTTAGAACCGCCCCCGGCCCCCGTTAACTTGTTATAACCAGTTTAGGCCAGTTGAGTTTAGTTGGCCACCTGCGATACAAGGGTCTAGCTCAGGGTTTGTCTTAACAAAGCTTACTCCTAATTGTATTATGTTTTACGGATAGAGAGGTTTACTTTAATGCTATCTATTATGTTAATTTGTTGTGTCGACACAATACAATAAAAATACTTTTATTGAAGATCTGATATAGAATCGTTATCAAAACATGGAATAAACCAGATCCATTAAATATTCTTCCTATATATAGCATTCATAATTCCTGAGGTTTCTAGATAATAATCCACCACAATCCTATCCAAAGCTCAAAAATAATAAAATATTAGAACAAATCTTGAAAAACTAATAACATATTTGCTACTGAGAGAACAATAAATTGTTTTGCAAGGGTAACATTGTGAGGAAATAAGTCTTACCTTAGAATATTTCAGAATGTTCTCAGAGATGTGGGAATCCATCTCAACAAATAACTAAATCATTCTCAGCAGAGTACAATTAACAGAACTAAGTGCTATGCTATGTAATATAATATTGGATATGGAATTTCTAGAAGAAGATCTGAAAGACTTTAGATTCATTATTAATTTTAGTTTGATTGATAGAAAAATTTAATTGGAGCGCTAAGAAACGCCATTATTACTAATAGTTTTAATGAGCGGAGGCAAGAGTTCCCTGTTCGATTCTTGACTACGACAAATCATTTACGTTTTCGAGAAATGTTTATTTGTGTGTTCAAAGTCCATGTTGTAATCGCGCCTGAAATAATAATAATATAATAATCTTTATTTCACAAATCATAGGTATTACATTTTACATGGTAAGTAGACTTAAGAATTATGCGGCGGATATTACATATCTACATGATGCACAGATCCTACACTAAGTAAAAACTTGTGTTGCAGGAGTCTGTTAACGCTTCTGAGGAAACAGTATAGCCGGTAAGTAATAACTTTACTAAAATTAATATAGGGTTTTTGCAGGATATTAATATGTAAACGTGTAGATAAGTACATGTAAGTTTAAATCAAACGCATTATACAAATCCAAGCATACAGTTAAAGTCCAAACTCATTAAAATATGACTGTAAAAAACATTTCCCACGATACCCGATACAGCGCATTGAAGTATTATTACTAGCGTATAGAACCGACACCACAAACACCATATATGTCCCAATGCATTGGCGCCACGTGGCTTCAATCTTCAATGGATTCGTTCGATTTTGAAAGGAGAACGGGGGCTCAATTTTGAAAATCGAACCTCTCGAGCGGGACCATTGAAGTATAATGACATAGAACAGACATCTCGAACAAAATGTGTGTCCCGAAACCGCGATGACGCGTTCTTTTTTCAAACTCTAGAAAGAAGGCGATTTACACATACACATAGCGATTAGGATAGAGCGTCATAATTTTCCTGCTAGGGTATTAAGTGTTTAGGGTTGTGTAGGTATCCAGAATGCTAGAACAGTTGAACGACATCCCAAGCTTGTGCGTGAGTATGGGTACGCAGGGGGCTGCACACTGACCCCATTACCTGGCAGAGCGTGAACAAGGGGATGTCTTATTTAGTTTTACCCCTACCGAACGACACATTTATCTTAATTCATTATTGTTAAGACTGCTCTGTATTTCGATTTTAAGAATTAAACGTCCGATTTTTTTTATAAATAGTTTTCGGAAAGTCTATGTAGGTATGTATGTATATGCGGCGACGATTCAGATTACTATATCAAGAGAAAAATCGTTAAGAGACTTCAAAGATAACATTTTTGTACGTAAGCTGCAACTAGAGGACAGAGTTAATATTTATGATGTCATAAAAATGTTATAACTTGACAACTTTGAATTCACCACTTCCATGAGTATTTAATATTGAATATATTATGACGGTATATATGTACGAGTATAACGAATGTTACGTATATCTCTCTTCTACTCTTCTACTCTCTACTTCTCTTCTACTCTCCTCCTTTTTTGAAGTCGGTTAATAACTATAGTAAAACTACTTAATGGGCGTAAGTTGCGCTCCATTAATAAAACTACTAACATTACTTTGACACGCGTAGGAGTATGTGGTAACTAATCTCGGAAGTGATCAAACGGTAATGATCAAACTACATACATAAATGTGTTGTACGCACATAAAGTGTTTATCTACTGCGCCTTAGGCAACGCCCGGAAAATATGTGGTGCAAGTGATAAGAAAATTATTTTATTACACTTCAATTATTTTTTTATTATTAAAACATATCACAACTTTAAAAAATATGTTACTGGCAATGATTTGTGTAAAATAAAAAAGTAATGTAAGGCCGAAACGCCAGATGATCGTGAAATTTAAAAAAGGATTTTTAACGTAAACGTTACAAAACAACGTTACCTTTAATTCAGTTACAACTCTTGATATTGACACTTTATGGAAAGAAAGCAAGAAAGAAATACATTTATTTCGCACACAGGGCACTACAACAGATACAAAAATTTGCTTAAATCTAATGCTATTCTAATTAAATCAACGGAAGAACGTATGACCATTCAGGCGAACCTCCTCGTCAGTTATAATGCTCTAATACCTTAGCATATTTTTTTTGTTAAATTGTGAAAATATTTTATTGGTAATATTTTCTGATAACACATAGTCAATAAAGAATTCTCAGCTTCCATTACTGAAGTATGTAAGCACTTCCACTTTAGGAAAATAGACAATTTCACTCGAACGATGCGACTATCGTATGTTATTTTCAAGTTTATTATCTAAGTTTCTGCAGAATTTCTGTATTTAGGCATCCTAGTGTTTTTATTGCAATTTATTTTTATTTGAAAAATAAAAGTTTTAGATGCTTAAATATTAGACTTATAATTCAGTATATTTTTCGGCTAAGTTTCAGCAATAACTAGGTAATAATAATGACAAAAAATAGTTTTTTAGCAACGCTTCGGTATTGTAAGTCACATTTTATTTCCAGTAACCACAAGAGTAAACCGCTGTACGCCTTTGACTTGGAAAGCCAAGAAGCAATTTGCACGAGGCGATAGTAAAGTACCGCTCGGTCATTACGACGGAGGAAACTCCTAATTTGTTTCTACTAAGTTAGATTTCAGTTCGCCTGAAGCGAAACTGTTATCTTCGGCTGAAACGTTGGGGCATTAATTTAGCGCATTACCCGCTTAGTTTTACGATGCTTTTACTGTTTACTGGAAGCGCTAAATGGATAGGTCGAAACATGTTTCAACTACTTTCTTGGCTGATAACTAGTTTGTAATATCTTTACATGTTTGTAAATACCAAAATTAGAGCTTATATAGGCGTGAACACGATAGTGTTCAGATATGGTTGAGGTTGAATTGTTGTTGAATATATAATAGGTTTTGTATTTCATGACATTAAACACAAAAAGAATAAAGAGAACCTTAAAAAGAGAAAGATGGAGATTTTGTTGAGAACAATTCGAGAACATTATGGAGAACTCTCATCAATGCATACATGCATCCAACCATGCAAATACATATTTTCTTAAGTACACGTATAAATCGAAATAATTGAATTGCCGGATTCCATCGCTTCCCTATTTACTTGTTATAAATATAAATTACTTTAACATTTGAACTTAAATATTTGAGCGTCCATTCCGAGAATTTAAAGACATTTTCAGAGAGCGCCGGCTGTGGAGTGGAAGACGATTTGCGACAGGAAATGAACCCGAACAGAGGTAGGAGTGGCCGAGGTCTGCAATATACTCTGTGGAATATTTGAATTGAGACATATACTTAGCTATATGTACGACACTAAATTACTTCAATTTTAAGCGGATTGAAGAAGTGCTATGCGCTAGTCGTAACTATACGGCAGAACGTATACACGGTTATGTTTATATCTCTGTCCCAAACATTTTAACTTTAACGCGGATTTTCATGCTTTTTTTACGGTTCGGAAAAAATCAAAAAACGGAACCGATATAACTATATATAACTCGTGTGTCTGACCGCACTTTACAGCCAATTTACTCCGAAACTACTGGACTAAATGAGTTGAAATTTGGTACTTAAATAATAATTTTTTGTGACTCAAAGACGAAGGTATAAAGTAAACAACTGAATTTTGAAAAAAAGTAACGAAATCGAAATTAAATAAAAACTATTTTGCTAACCATATCGTGTCATATGTGTAATGAAAGGCCTTGCTGTGAGGATCTCAAAAATATTTTTGTTATTGTTCTAGAGTCGACAGTTTTCAAATTATTTAAGAAAGAACGGAAATTAAAGCCAAAAATAGACCATTCCCATGACTTTAGTGTAACTATATTAATAGATAACGGTAAGCTGTAATCATCAAATGGCTTGTTGGCTCCCTTGATGTCTATACGCTACATTCACATGAAAAGAATAAATAGGAAATCATTGAAAAATAGCTTTGATAAATCTCCGTTTAGTTTAACTACTACCTAGCTAAAATGTTTCAGGATTCTTATATAATTTACATTAATATTACTATTATGTCACATTATTCACAACACTTATATTTAGGAAGCAGAATTACTAATTAATGACGTGATTATTATTATATTTTGTAATCGTTTTTATTACACCGTAGCTACTTCTACGGATCGTAGCCAGTATGCTTCGTAGTACGCTTATGATTCGTATTGCCAGTGCGCTTCGTAGCGCAATTTAATATATCATAAAAATATATTAATATTTATGGAAATTAATCCAAATCTTTTTTGTCATTGTAGGTAAATGACGTTTGTAAATCTAGATATAAAATAATATGTATTAAATTGACGTATTATATTGACGTAATACTTTAAGTAGGTATTATATTATTAAAATTATATTATAACTTTATTGTTATAGTCGCATGTTTCAAAAAAGGTCAACGTTGCAAATTGCACTTTACGACACTTAACAGACATTTCATGAGAAAGTGAGATAAGTGAACGAGGTAAACCTTGTCGCAGCAAGCGTATTATCTTGTAAAACATTTACAAAGATATCCCGTTATAAGAGTATTGAAGTTCCCACAGAATCCCATCTCTCCGACAATCCCACGACATCGGCCTCGAAATAAAATGGCCATGGGTCAAAAGGACCAAGAGTTCAGATTTAGAATAATCCAGCAAGGGGATGTTGCTCTGTACTCTTATTTTATATGCACACACCTTTCCTTACCACCAACTTATCGATTCATTCACTAAATAAAATGTCATTCAATTTTAATCCCTATTCCTTAGCCATTAAAATCTTTCAATGTTATTTTTGACGAATTACTAACGTGGTCACTTACTCAGCACCCTTAATGCGACGGACAGAAACCGGATCTGTTACAATAGTATTGCACATTAACATAACTCCTTGACCAGACTCTAACTGGACTTATCAATATTTATGAAATCGTTACCGTATTTTTAAAGTTAGTCATACTTTAGTCTAAATGCCGATGCTGTGGCGGCTGGTCGAAATGGCCACAAAAGTGAAATAGTGTTGAAGATATGAAGAAGCAGTTGAAAGGTTAGTGAAACATTTTTTTGCCGTGTCAATTGAGTGACTTCTAACTATTAGCAGATTTTACGTGACTTTACCACTCCTATCTTTTAATAACCTGAACCAACTGCACACATTAGGTATTACAAATTGATTAAGTACCATTATAATTTCTTCGTCTAGGACACATGCCGTAGTAACCTATAATTAAGGCAACATTTAATTCTTAAAATATTTGTATCATGTATTCTTGTAGGCATACTTAATGTGTGTCTTGTTGGTTATCCATAAATAAATAAAATAAAAATATATAAACCAACCAAATAATAACTATTAATAGAGGAAACAGTACTTAGTTTGTTTTATATTGTTTAAGGTGTAAATATCTACATCCATTTTAAGTCTAAGCCAACCTCCCCCACTTGTGGTGCATAGCAGTCTAGTCTATCGACTATTTTTTCTTAAACTTGACCGCGAAATGTTTCTTTCGCTTTGTCAAACAGTTTCGCAATAATATGTGCATTAGCACTTATTGGCAAGTCTTTTTTGTCAAGCAACTCATTGGCATGGCCTAGGGGCTGGCCCTTATAACAGGTGTGGGTCCTACTTTAAACAAAATCCATGAATTTTAGAATCAAAGAGTAACCTATTTATAAGTGTTGTCTTGAACATCAATAAAATTGCGTCATTTGCCTCACAACAATAACACTTCTTTAGTTTTCCACTGATACAACTTTGAATTTAATAATGTTAAATAATGTTTGTACCACTTCCGTTTTCTTCATAATTTTTTGAAAACCGAAGAAATAATAAAATAAAATTCATTTTTATTTAAAAAAAAAGCCTATTTTCTTCATTCTTTTATTTAATCTGATACAGATTAGCTAAATGTTTTTAATAAATCAAATAGTTTCAGTCGTTTATGACTTTGACGAAAATATCGTTAGTAATAAAGGATTAAAAAGTGCTCTGATGTATCGAATATGTCTATGAGCTATACGTCATTGAAGGGTGACTAAAACTATCAATAAATCGATAACCGTCGCGTGGCCAGTCGGCTCATCACAAATTTACAATTTTATGGCTTGTGGGATCGGGGCGGGGCGAGCCGCTGTCCATTAGTACCCCGGTGCCCCCCGCTTGACCCTAAAGGATAGCGTTCGGAAAATAGAAAGGAGAAAGTTTTCTTTGTTTTTGTTAGTTTTCATGTTTTAACATATATTTTCGCATTTTCGCTTAGCTATCCAATATAAAATATTACATTGCATGATAACAGAAGAAAAGTGACTTAAATTTTAATGATCATAGGCGAGATACTTAAGTTGGTTTTTTTAAGGAAAAATACATGTTACGACACGCACACAAAAATTAAAACTCAATATCTAAACAACTTAGGGCCTTTTTCCATGATCGTAAGTTAGTAGATTAAATGCCAAACACTATGACTTTTAATAGTTCTTTGCTAGGCAACAGATTTGTGGATAAAGGATAGACAGAATATTGAGAGCAGCCGTAAGTAAATATCTAGTACCTACTAGAGGTCCGCTCTAGATTAAAATTTCAATCGTAAATCAAAATGTCAAAAGTAACCTTACAATAAGATTTTACAATGCTCTGTTTTCTTTGATAAAAGTAATTTTACAAAAAGTTAATTTTCTGCACTTCTTCACCATGTAAACTTTAACGTTACCAAATCTCAGTCTTCTACGTGCGTACAATTTTCTTAAAAAGGGGTACAAAGTTTATCCCTTCACGAATTAATTTAAAGATAAAGAGAAATAACTCATATCTTAGTTATAAATAAAGTAATCGAGGTTTCGATACCGTTCAATTCACAATATACTATGAGCTCAGTACCTACTATTAAAAGTACAATAAATTAATAATATCAAATATTATTTTGCACACCGTACACGTCTATGCCTCCCCACAAGAAACGCGCGCAAAGGAGAAAGGAGAAAACTGAGACGGGTAGGGGGAGATCTTTAAGATACGTTACCATGGCAACCCTTATTTCAACCCACACATTCACAGCTTAAAGTGGCACACAACAAAGCCAAGTATGTATAAACAGTAGGTATTAGGAGAATTCGACCCAACCGCCCCCAAAGTTTCTGTTATTAAGCAAATGCTTCGTAAACATTTTGGGCGCCTACCTTTAGTTTCGCTTGCTTATAAATAGGCGGCAAGTTTAAGCTTCGATTGCGTAAATGTAAGGCTTAAGCAAATTACGGGCAAGTGAGACTACGATGAATTGTCTTTAATGCGTAATTTTAATGAATTTATAAAAAACAATTTCGCTACAATAATAGTTTGCCTACGATTTTGCTGCTTTTTCTACCTGTAATATATGGTACATATTTAAAATCGTTATGATTTATTACCTTCTATGGCTTGAATTTGTTCAAACAATGGTCGACTAGCAAATTATTAGGTCAAAGAAAACTACATCAATAGGCAATTCGGACAGGAAACTTGGATAAGAATGAGGTTAAGATAATGGGTAAAATCGTTTAAACTACTCGACTATCGACTAAAACGAAAGACTAATACATAGATATAAAATAATGTTCTAAAAGATTTCTAATGTCTGGCCAGCGTGGTCTACAGATCCTTATTATCGTTGATGATGATGACAATGATAATGAAGATGATGGAAATGATCTTGATAGTGACGATAGTGATATTGACTATGATGAACTTATTGACCATAACAAACCATATCAAAATCTGTTATTCTGTTATTCTTAAAATCTGTTATTCAATATAGGTATCAGTGATACATGTCATTTTTTAATCTACCAGCTTTTCGAAAGGGTGCTTAGTAATGGAGGAGAAGTAAAGCCGTAAAGAAACTCCTCGGCACATCTTTTAAAGTCTTTGTCATTAATATATTCATTTATACCATAGTATCCCTTACCTACTAGCTGAGATTTAACATATACTTACACACACACAATAACAGTACACTTAATACTAAATGTTTTTAAACCAAACGCACTTGAGACTTAATTTTGTATTAACAGTTATCTGTAGACGGTTAGGAGACAGAGGAGTTAGACAAATTGGTAGCCGCTAACGACCCGGCTAACTGCCTGGCTTTAGCCGGTATCGTCAGCTTAGTCTATGTCGCAGATGATAATAAAATAGAAAATAAACAAATTAACGTTTTTATATTATGAGACAGTTTTAATAAATCGTCTGGAATCGACGAAATATGTTGTTAATCTATTGTATTTTAAGTTTAAAATTTAGTAATTCTTAACATAACGATGTATTCCCTGGATTTTTTATGGATACAATAAGGTTAATGGACAAAGTTGACTAATGACCGCTTACGGAAACACATGGGTGATGCCTATGGAAAGGAACAGGAATAAAATCTCAGGAATTTGGAATCCACTCATAATCACTCAATACTCATAACCACCCCCTTGGGGGTTGAATTTTGAAAAATCCTTCCTTAGTGGATGCCTACGTCATAAGAGGAATACGTGTGCGAAATTTTAAGTTTTTATCCCTAAGGGTTTGCCAGTTCGGAAGTTACTGGCAGAAACAGACGTATGGATGGGCGTGGTAGCTTGTAAATACAGGAATTACGTAATCCAGCATGGTATTTTTCTTCCTCACTCAAATACAAGGCTGAGTGTTATCTATATGTAAGTACCCTAAAATTTATTCCAGATCTTGGTCTACCTGTGAGCTAAATTTCATGAAAATCCATTCCGTAGTTTTTGCGTGAAATAGTAAAAAACATGCATACAAACTTTTACATCCTATTTCCTATTAATATTATAAATTGAAAGTTTGTGAAGATGTTTGGATGTTTGAATGTTTTTTTCTCAATCGAGCCACAACTAAACCGATTTGGCTGTTTGGAATAGATATATCCTATACCCTGTATTAACCTTAAGTAACCTATGTACTTTTAATCCCGGAAAAGTTCAGGGTTCCCGCGGAATTTGTAAAAAATCGATATCCACGCGCGCGAAGCCACGGGCATATAAAATTAAATTAATAAATTAAAAATTTCGTCTCGAAACCACTCTGCCGCGAGCGAAGCCGTGGACAAAAGCTAGTTTATAACATCAGTAGAATTTTCTTATTCAACTCAATTTAACTACTGACCAATCAAAACAAACTAATGAAAATATTTCATCACACTTGACTAAAAACTCAACTAAAATTAGACACATCAACTACCCCACCCCTTAATAAGTTTCTCATCGACCAAGGCCCAGGCCCGCTTAAGGCTCCATCCTTAATTTGCGCCCCCACGAAACACCCCGCCACCCCAAGACATATTTCATCGAAACTCCTCCTTAACTACCACCAGTGGCGTCCAACTTTCGGTAATATTTTACACCTAAATAATACACAAGATAGCTACGTGAACAAGCGTGTGTCGTAGTTTACTTTGTACCGCTTGTAATTCAAGAACGCTTATTTAATTTGCTAACTTTGTGTTCCTGTATGCACATTTTGAAGTATAAGATTTATTAATGTTATTTTAATTTCATATAAATAAATTTTATAATACTAACTATAAATTTACACACCATCAACATGGTACATTGTGAACTGCACAAGAACTAAAAATTAAGACCTCTATGTAACCACAATCTTTGCAAATAAATATTCATTCATTCATTTCATTTAATGCTCATAGCCCGGCTTGTGTCGTGGCAACAGGTTGCGTTAGGTGGATGGGTGACCGCAAGGGACAAAAATTTCTTGAGCTCTTCCGTGCTTCAGAGGGCACATTAAGCCGTTGGTGTAAATACTAGTATTTTTTAATTTTATATTAGGTACTTGTAATATGTACAATTGTACAGGATAGTAGGATTACTATCCTGATAATTTTATTAATGTAAGTTTGTATGTTTTTACGCAAAAAGCACGTAATTGAGCACACAGGTATACCATGATCTGGAATAAGTCTTAAGGGTACTTACTTAAGCTGTACTTACTACTTTACTACTACTTAAGCTTACTTAAGCTTTAAGGGTACTTACTGTTTCAAAAAACGCGGACAAAGCCGCGGGCTAAGCGCTAGTAGGTACAATATAATTTAAATGGACACTAATGCTTGCCATACAAGATCTGATACTTATCAAGTTTGCAGCGGACTTGACGCGGCATCCAGTAAACTTGACGGTGTATGGCCACGGTATGGCTATATAGCTATCTCATGCACACTGGATGCCGCATCAAGTCAAAGTGCAAACTTGATAAATACACTTGATCGTGTATAGCCAGCATAAGGTGCCCCAAAAAGACAGACATCCTAATTCGAATGTCTAACTCAGGTGGCGCAATGGTTACCATACCGAATCGCCGCGCCAAGGGTCCTGGTTGCGATTCCCAGCCATGACGATTTTGAATTTCTCTTCTCGGTATGAGTGTGTGTTTTCCTGTCTTTGGTACCATGGTATCCATGGTACCCACGACACAGAGAATCCTAGTGTGGATTTATGAGTTTGTAGTGTTATATATTATTAATTGAAGGCCTCATTGCGACTGTACTTTTCAACCTAGATTAACTTTATCTGATAATTTTATCAGGTGTGTATTAAAATCTAGACAATTTATTCATGACACAAATCAAATAAAAGCTTGAAATAATTAATTAAGAATAATATTATAAAGCTGAAGATTTTGTTTGTTACGCGCTAATGTCAGGATCTCCTGGTTCGAATTGAAAAATATCATATATAATAATAATATCATATATAAGAATAATATCATATATTTTAGTAGTTATTATAGTTTTTTCCACAAATTAACGTGGGTGAAACCGCGGGTACAACTAGTAATATTGATATGATGACCCAATTTGTCTTCAAAATTTGACCATAATTCAAATTGATAATAAACGAAACGTAGTTGGAATGAATGTCCCATATAGATATATACCTCCTATGTACTGATATTGAATCTTAATTTAATGACACGATCATGCACAATTGACATTAACACAAACACAACGATTTATCACATAACGCTCTGCGTTCGCCAAGAGTCGAACCCGCGCTTTCTGGTAGTTACCAGCGCTCTGGTACCAGAGCTACAAAATCGACTTGCCATAGGTAGTTGTCTGTGGTAAGTAGTTATATTCATAGTATACAATACGAATATACAAATTCGTAGTATACAAATACCTTTATTCGAGTTCTGTCTAAATGAAGCGTCTTTAATTAAAATAAATATGAATATCGGTCTGGGCTACTTTAGATTGACGTCGCTAATAATCAGGGGGTGGTTCACCCCCAATTTTAAGGCGGGAAGACCCCAGTTTTGAGGGTGAACGCAGATGCGGGGGGTTTGCTGATAAGAGGGCGAGAATCTCATTCGGGGTGGCAGGTCTTAAACTTAATGGTATTAGTTCGCACACGTAGAGAAATATCGCACGGGTACGGATCGATACATAGCCAGAGAACTATGGATGAAAATTATATTACTTGGTAACGTTTACGCTCAACAACATTTTGCCTTTATCTGCAGTATTTTATTAATTTTTCGGTTTCTAAACAAAGCATATTTTTCCATTATTGAATAGGTATAAAAAGTTAATATGTTTCTTATTTTTATTTCCGTTTATTGCATTCCAAAATTTGATATCGATATAAATTTCGATATCGACTACTTGATGTAAGGTCTGTCTTGCCATCTCGCGTTGTCGTATACTTTACAAAGTACCTTACAAAACAAAATATAAAATAGGGCTTGTTATAAACTTTTATCCATTTATCTATTTTTATAAACATTATCAACTGAATGATATCGCATTTATTGACGATGATTATTTCTAAAATTTAATTTAAGATAAATTATGTTGAATAAATACCACAATTTTCCTTTGAAACACGCGTGCTAATTTATTAATAGCGCCAGCGAAAGCTTATCAAACATTGATAAGGTTTCATAAATCAATACAGCTAGCGTTCGCAGGGCACAAGTGCAAACTAAGGGAGTTAAGGGACAAATGACCCAATTTCCTTGAGTGTTACTCCGACCCTTGGACAACCTTCATTCGGCCGTGAAGCCCAACCCTAGCCTGGAAATTGTGAACAAAACGGTACAAAACTTTCTATCTTTTTGTACTCGTGTTTATTGCTCTATATAACTAAGTTGTAAATGTTACCGATTAATAGTTTAATTTAATCGTAATGCGGTTGATTTTATACCGATAATTTCTTC
Organism: Thymelicus lineola; assembly: GCA_963932265.1. Classification (NCBI taxonomy): domain Eukaryota; kingdom Metazoa; phylum Arthropoda; class Insecta; order Lepidoptera; family Hesperiidae; genus Thymelicus; species Thymelicus lineola. Next base: position 8,926,860 of record OZ010699.1, read on the forward strand.
TATTTCTACCGTTGTCCTTTCGTAATTTACTATCACGATAATGTATTTTTTTTACTTATGCTTTCTGATATTCAAAATACTTTATATATTTTTTTAATATACAATATTAGTCTAATACCTAATCTGTACTTGCCTCATATCAAAAAATCAAATAATATTGTGTAAATATATTCTCAATCAGTGTAATTATTCAGGAGCTACATAACTGATTATGAAATGATTATCTATACTTCTATACTAATATTATAAAGAGGAAAGATTTAATTGTTAGTTTGCATTGAATAAGCTCCGAAACGACCGAACCGATTTGAAAAATTATTTCACTATTGGGAAGCTACACTATCCCCGGGTGACATAATATTATAGGCTATATTATATATTTTTTTACTATTTTTCCGGGAGCGAAGCGATGGCGATTTCCTAGTTATATTATAATTATTATAACACCAATGATTATATAAAGACTGAAAACAACAAAGCTCCCTGTATCTCAGTTTCGGTCCCTCACAAATTATACCGTCCGGACTACGTTCTACGGTTACGGGCGGATTCGCCTGAGCCCTAAAGAATGACAGCAATCTTGTGGTAATTTTATCCGGGCCCACCCATGCCTACCTACAAACTATCGGATTTGCTGACGACTGACGTAATGCGACTTCATTTGTTTGTTCATGGTATAGAAGGTACCTACTAATTTAGATGATGTTAAATTATACGGATACTCGCGATATGCTCTGTACTAATACTTCTGTATATTATGTTTGAGGCTGCAAAAATCAAAAAATGATTGATATGAAAGAGTAACAAAGATCCAAATTTCCAAATTTCAACGGACAAGTGGAGTTCAATAAAATTTTGTTTCAATAAATTATATCAATAAAAAAAATATATGTGTAAAAAAATTTAAAACGAATGGCAACGTATTTATATTCAACGTTTAATTTAAATATTTTCACGCGATATGTCGTCTACACCTCCACGCGGCCGTCATAAAAAAAATTAACTATACACTGTCTTTATAGAAGTTTCAGTCCTGGATTTGTCAATAGGCCGTATAGGCCGCAGCCTATGGGCGGCAGAGTCCTAGGGGCGGCAGATTTCAGAAGATGATATATTATAGATGATTTTGCTATTAAAAAGTGTCGCAAAGATTGTAATTCTTGTTTTTTTAAGCACTTTCTTAGTGACTAATTCAGTGCCTTCCTTACTATGAATGGAAAATTATTATTTTAGAAAGGCACATGGGGCGGCGGAAATAAATTGGCCTACACTTATAAAAAATATAAATCCGGCACTGAAGTTTCTATACTTTTAAAGTATTAAAAATGTAAGAAACAAGTGTTCCCGGCCGCGTCTATTCGCTAGTGTAATAGATATTCAGTGTAATGGCCGTAGATGTAGGTAGATGTTTGCAGAGGGCGTTCTCATTAAAACTTGCTTGGCTTCGCCGATACGCCATGAATCGCGGGCACCGCGGCCCGTGAAAGCGTTGTCTGTTATTACTACAATAAGTTTTTCAGAATGTTCCATGAATTAATTTTCACTTCTAGGTGGAGAGATTTTCTTATTATTTTTTGTGAAAAAATATTAACATTAAGTGGATTTATGTTCATAATGCGCAAGCAAATCAATAAAGTTAATAGTTAATATGCAGTAGTAATGTAAAAACTTTTAAACCGATTTCAAAATTAAAACTACAAAACAAAATAGCAATAAAAATTTTGAAAACTGGATTGAAACAAATAATTTAATTTTAATAAAGAATTATAAGTATAAGTTATAAGTATAGGTTAATACAAATAGGTTAATTTGATTAAAGGTGCTATCCATCCTAGAATTCAAGCCTGTCATAAAAGGTCTGTCAATCGAACCCGTAATTCAGATCACTTTTCTAGCGTTCCATAACTACAACAACAACAATAACTTTTTATTTATCTCCACACAAAAATTACAAATAAGTGGCTACTAGGGTTACTAATACTATTTCATATTTCTACCATGATCTGGTTGACAGACTACAGACCCTTAAGCTAGTGATAACTAAGTTCTAATGCAAATATAACCTATAAGGCTATAACCATTCTAAATACTAACCTGTAGATTTCAATCCAAGAACGCCGCTGTAGTCGTCTGATACTCATGTCGCACTCTCAGTGGAAAAAAAGCATAAGTCGTCTCACATTGAATTTTAGTGGAAAGAGGGACAAAAGCTGCATATTATGCTAAATTTTTTTCAAATTTTTATCATTAATCTTGACGGTTTTGTGCATATTCCTTTAACTAGTTACTGATATTTTAACAGCTTTTTGCTCTCCTGTAAAATTGCAATTTTTATCTTATGCCTTTTTTCCACTGAAGGCGATTGTCTGATACCACAATCTACTGGCATATATTCATAGTATACCACTACTAGCTATCCGACCATAAGTTATATAAAGCTGAACAAAACAGCGTAAGTAATGTAAGTATATGACCTATACATGTATAGTTGTACCGAGTTCTCTTGCGAATGACTCGCTATTATATTCGCTTCGCGGTTACGGTATAGCCAACTATTACTTTCAAACTCCAACCAAGGCTCGCTCCAGAGTAGCTGGTGAAATACGAAATTTATGACCGACAAATACGTTTTAGTACTAGATGTAATTTGGTATACTTCCTGCTGTTATATTGCGTAATGTCAGTAAATAAAAGTCATTACCGTCTTACTGCGGTAGAATCAAAAATATGATTATTATTTTCGATTTGAAATGATTAGTAGCCTCACCTATATTGTATTAAATTATATTGACTAACTATATTTACGATCGTGACCTAATCAGTGTTTTGTTACAATGGAAAAGTGGGTATATTTATTAGGTAATGTTTGGTTTAATTTGTAATAATTATGTATATGAAAACTATTCCCACTTGACTTGATTCTCTCTCTTCGAATTCTTTTGCTTGCAGTTTCATTAAATATTTGTTATTTTTTATTTTAAAATACTTTTATCATTACTCTAATGTTATTCAACAAAAAATATGGAATACATACCTACGTACTTGAATTTTATTGACTTCAAGTTCAACCCATTAAAGGCACACTGATGAGCACGGGTGAGCGACTTTTGAGCATGTTTAGAGCAAAGGTACTCCACCACGCTGCTATAATACGGATTGGAGGGGTTAGTGGCCAACTCAATGTTAGCGTGCTCTCTATTATTACAGTGTAAGGTACCACTTAAGACTATTATTTTGAACTATTGTGAATATAAGTATGATATTGACTAAACTGTACAACTACCATCAGTCGCCACTTGGTGGCGCTAGTGAGCATATTGACGACATTGATGTCGACGTTAGAGCATAGAACTCAGAAATCGACATTCGCCATTCGACAGTCGACCTGAACGGTCGCATGAAAACCCGAGGCAAAACGTATTTAAGGTCTATGATGTTAGTGATAATTTATTTGTGATGAGTGTAATGGAAGTGTAATTAAAATAATTGTGGAATATCGTCGTTTTATTGGGCTGAGCCCTACAATTCAGAAGCCGGGATGAACAGATAGAAGAATCTCTTGCCACGCCCCAAAGAGACAAAAACGTGAGCATTTTATTTTCTTCTTTTATTGACACGTGTTGAATTTGGAAAAATGGAGAACTAAATGATTAGCTTTGAAGGATAAACCTCTGGCCACGCCCCAAAGAGGTGAGGTAAAGTAAAAACGTGAGTAAATTTTTTTTTCTCTTCTACCTGATGACACGTGCCGAATTAGAAAAATGAAGAACTAAAATGATTTTTTTTTGTTATTTGCGCTTGCTCTTCAATCTTTTCGTTCGAGAACGGAAGTGAATTAAAAGACTAAAGATTTTATTGTGTGCAGCTGATCATCTATATTAATACTATAAAGAGGAAAGATTTGATTGTAGGTATGTTTGCATTGAATAGGCTCCGAAACTACCGAACCGATTTGAAAAATTATTTCACTGTTGGGAAGCTACACTATCCCTGGGTGACAAGCTATATATTTTTTTTTACTGTTTTGCCCGAAACGAAGTGAGGGTGAAGAAAAACAACAAACATCATGAAAAGTGTGTGTGTGTTAGCAGATGCCCTACGTATATAAAAATAAAGGAAAGAGGAGTAATAAAAGTTCCAGGTTATTAAGTAACCATTATTAGCTAGAACTGATTGTTAGCTACTGAATAAATGCGTCAAAGTTGAATAATAAACGAACTGTGAAACTTGCATCCGAAATATTGCCCCGATAAGACGTGGCGTTCTTTATAGAGCATTAAGTCTCTTTCACTCGATGACCAGCAATGCACTTTAGCTCCCTCCATGTTTTCAACACCAATTATCTACCTAATAGTTGAGTAGGCACTGTGATGCAATATAAGAATATATTGGAAGCCAGAGATTAAATAAAACACCAGGAGATATTTCTTACAGGATTTTTATTACTTGAGTAAGTACATAAATGTTTTAGTGATTGCTTAGAATATTGCAACATTACGTTGGTCTAGTCACCAGTTGTACATTGAGATGATTTGAAGGTAACGCAGAACCGGACTTTACCGTTTCATTTAATTTGATCCTGTAGCTATATTCATTTACTTTTTCAATTTGTAAAACTATGCACCTAAAGAGGTCACCGAATACACTAGTACGAGTATGCGTATGGTAGTTTCAACTTGATATTACTCTGACGAGGTGGACGTGATGGTATCACAAGATGGATAGTGGAATTATTCTGCCATTATTGCAAGTCTCTTCGACTTTGAGATCGTATTGCTTTATTTTGGTGATCTCTTATCCATATAATATAAAACACAAAAAAATGCTTGTACGGATGTCCTCAGTCTATATACTTTGAAACCACCCAACTGATGTGCCCCAAACTGATTTCATTTGAAACGCAGTAATGTGAAGATGGTTTGAGACCACTAAAACAATGCTTTAGGCACATTTTTTATTTTCGACTTTTCATATGCATTATTTTAGCCTAGTGGAGTACGCTGTGTATCCGCTAGTTTCTCTTAAAACAATTGTCATGAAAATGATGTCATGAAATGAAATCACAACAATATACACCAATATACCAAATCCGAAGATGAACATACAGGTAATTAAGAGTACACAAAAATCTTTTCTGTTATCAAAGAACCTTTCCGAATTGCTGATGGATAAGTAAAAAAAAAAGTGATATATATATATACATGAATTGATATATATTATTTTGAATTGAATTTTTGAATGTTGATGCTACTCCGTAATGGATCTTTTCGATTTTATGTACAATAGACAAGCTCTATATTATTTAATATATGTATATCCAAAAAAATTGAAATCTCGTGTCACGGTGTTTGTGGCGTGTTCTCACTCCTTCGAAACTGCTTTACCGATTTTTTATGACGAATAAGACATGTCAGGTATCCGTTTATGATAATAAATGAGGTATAATTTTACCACATTTAGTGTACCCTCATACTGAAATTTTAGTGAGTCCAAACTTAATTCGAGTTCCATACTTACACGTGAATTTGGTTACGGGAGCAAAGGGTAAAAACAATAATAGAAATACACTTTTATATCGTTCTTGTAATAGAACTACTAAAGCGGAAAACTGTGTTGTTGAGCCAAGTTCGAGAATGGCAGTTATTATATGCATTTGCAGCGTGATATCTTATAATTTAATGTTTTAAAACTAAAGATCTGTTATTCTCATGTTATATCATGACCGATAGAAGTTATGTCATCTGGATCCATTCCACAACGTTATATCAGAACATGTTAATATACAGTCACGATAACCAAGTGCTTGTGCCGCATGAATCGCATTTCAGATCAATTGGACACTGGGAAGTTAGTCAAGTTAACTTACAGGATTTGATTAGACATCGGATATTTGAAATGATATGGAAAAAAATAACGGGTTGTTGAGGTAAAACATGTATAACTATTATCTATTCTATGGTAAGACATTTGTTTTGGTAATTTTTGTTAGCAAGAGGGTGACTCGTTGAGATCATGTACTATCCATCAAATTACAGCAAGTCGAGAGGGATATTAGAGATTATTTCTTGTGATATCTGTTGATTTAAGTAACTATTGTTACTGTCGGTCATCATAAAGGCACTTTAGCGTAAAGGTAGGTACATTACAGAATAAGATGCAATGAATGCACACTTAGATGACTACTCGATAAATTCGGTTATCATAATGGCTTCTAGGTACGTTGCACACCAAATATGAGCTTAGATGGCTACTCCGGAATTTTTTTTGGTGATTCCCGTTTGATGTTACGAGTATTGTTCTTATAGCGTTTAGTTATAGTGATTGTTATCACGCCCTCTCTACAGCGGTACAATATGTGTAATTGAAGTTAACGGACTACTCGACGAATTCAAACAACTGGAAAATGACCGTGACTGACAATAACTAAACTATGTATTATGATTACAGATTTCTTTGTGACAAGAGATCGCCGGACTGCGGTCGGGATTCTACGGTAATTGATAAACATAATGTATTTGTGAGATACCGCGTACTAACATGTGAATTTGATTACGCAGCCTGATCACGTCCCCATGTGCTCTTCCAAAGAAGTACAAGGTAATGTCTTTGCTTTACTTTTATTAGTGATGTTTTATAATGCTACATACTCATAGCACCACAGTAATGGCATAGATCGATTCACAGAGACATCGGGCAAACTGTTAGAGACACAGAAATGAGATTTAGACATTGCAATAATTGTTGAATGTGATGGGTATCTCCGGGGATTATATCTTACATTTGGGGGTTTGATGTGTCTGATGTAAGACACCAAACTATTTTAATTATTACTGCAAAGAATGGGATATCTATATGTGATCGACAAGTGTCTCTGCTATGAAACTTTGAGGTATCAAACAGGCTTCAAAGCCAAAGTGAATAGAATGGAAATACGCAACATCCGTTAATATTAGATATATTAACAAATTATATATATTTATTTGATGATGACAATTATTTAGTGTATTGCAGTCGGAGAGGGAATTCATCATAGGAGTATCCATGTCTAGGTACTCCATATTATGGTATTATGACATAATGTCATGACCTTGTGACATAATGTCAATATGAATATTGATATCCTTTTCCTTGGAATGCGATAATAAAAGTGGAGGTAAGGAGTTTCTTTAAGCTTTCTTCTCCTCCACGACAAAGCACCTTTCCGAAAAGCAAAAAAAAGTGACGTGCATAAGTGTATCAGTGATATTAATAAAATATTTTGACTCTTGACTTTGAAAAGCTGGTCAATTAATATTCTTGACTACTTATCGGGCTATGACTACCCCGGTTTAGTACAGATTTGCTTACAGAAGTTTATGGTTATTTTCCCCTATTAATGAAGCGATTATTCAAAGGAGTGATGAATATTGACGTGAACCATGTTAATGGATTGATTTGATGTATGTATTGGGCTATTGGGGTTAGTTTTTACGAGCATTGAAACTACTGGAAATTTAAGATTTTATTTATTTATTGCAATTATTATACTGTACTACATTTATTACTGTACCAGAAACATTTTATCTGAATAATAGATTAATTTATTACATAAGCGCCCATTTATTATTAATCTCCAGAGAATGAAGAATAAATATATATGAATATACTATTGATTTTTAGTTGCTTTATTTCGGCGACAAAAGACGTTGCTGAAGACTCAATTGACAGAATATAGTTTAACACATATACCTTTTTAATGATAAACATATAACGTTAGGATATTATATCATGAAGTCCTTATGACTTCAGCTGCCTATTTGCGTATGAATCCACACTTATACAGTATTTATAAGTTTCAGATCGGATACATACATCAGATCAGGAGGTTCAGAGACAACACTGATGAAACCACGATTCTGACAAAATTCGATGAACAACTCTTGGATGAAGCACCTGACGAACGGCGGGCACCAGAAAACTCTGGTGAAGAACATGCAGGAGGTGAATTGAATCGAGTTGGATCGAATCGAGTTGAATTGAATTGAATTAAATCTAGTTAAATCGAATCGAGTTGAGTCGAATCAAGTTGAATCGAATCGAGTTGATTCGGATCGAGTTGAATCGAATCAAGTTGATTCGGATCGAGTTGAATCGAATCAAGTTGATTCGGGTCGAGTTGAATCGAATCAAGTTGGATTGAAACGAATAGAATCGAATCGAGGTGAATCGAATCGAGTTGAAATGAAGCTTATCGAAATGAAGCAAAATGAAACGAAGCTAATCGAAATGAACCTAATTGAAATCAAGTGAATTGAAATGTATCAATTGAATTGAATTGAATTTAAAATGGATATCAATGAATGATATAATTTGAAATAAAATGATGAAGCAATGAAATGAGACAAGATTATATGAGACAATACTATATGAGACAATACTTTAAGAGGCAAGACTATATGAGACAATACTATACGAGACAAGATGACATGAGACAAGACGACATAAGACAAGACGACATGAGACAAGATGACATGAGACAAGACGACATGAGACAAGACGACATGAGACAAGACGACATGAGACAAGACGACATGAGACAAGACGACATGAGACAAGACGATATGAAACAAAGATGATAAGAGACAAGACGATATGACTAATATTATTCAGGACCATGGGAAACAGACAATATTTGATGAAATGATACATTAATTGACACCACCGGAGAGCTAGAGCAACGGTCGTGAGAGAACTGATACGTTTCGGCGGTGAGCTTGAGCAACGACCGATGCGTATGCGATATCACCACGGTGATGATATGGTTCACTGAATTCCTCAGACGATGAGCAAGAGCAACGTCTGAGGTGCTGCCAAAATGACAGTCCGAGCGATGAGCCTGAGCAACGGTCGGGTTTAGTGAACCAAGTGGAAAAGCTTGGTCGTGACTGACGGTGTGGTGAGCTTGAGCGACACTCCCCATCACGGCCAAGTATGAATTGAGAGATGGATCTGATCAGAGAAGAAAACCAAGTAAGGAACATAACCGACGCATGAAGCCGCGCCATTGGCAAGGTAGCTGGCGATTTGAATACGTACCGCAACCGTAAAGGTTTGATAGTAGATAATAATTATAGAAATTCAATCAATTTAAGATGTTATGAAAGGTTTTCCTGGGTCGAGTAGCTACTGTTTGGAGCATATATGTGAATAGTTTCGGTGTGATCATTAACAAGGTTGATATATTCGTACTAACGCAAAACTTTCATTTATATTGTTTAATTGTAAATGCTTAATTTCCGGGATATTGTTAGTTTAAAAGCATAGTATAGTACAATGATATTACATTATAATATATTATTAGTAGGACGTAAAAGTATTCCGATCAACTTTTTGCTTGTTTGATGAAAAAATAATTAAATATTGTTATTTCCCATTATTCAGATATTGACTATAATTCTCATTTAAAATTTACACTCCAGTAAGAACTATCATAATTAATAAATCTGAACATTATGTAGATCTTTACGATGAAAGTCATTAAGATGAAAGTATAAAATACCAAGTATCGAATTATCAATTGTAATATTTGACTAAAGATTACCGCTCTAACGAAATAAAGGATTTTTTTATATAGATGTATAAAATGTTAAGTATATGATATCGACTTGATCATATTATATAAAAAAATATATTTTTAAGTTTCAAATTTGAAAGGAAGGATATTAATTTATAAACTATATGAATATCTATTTGTTTTGATGAATAACACAGCTGTGAACAATAGGTTTATGAAAATTCATTTTCATATAGATATAGGCAACATTAGCAACTTAATTTATCATGATTTCTTGGATTGCTGATTTTTTGTTTAAATGATTGATTTCTTGTTTAAATGATGTTGGACAGTATTGAATGCAACATATTTTTAATTTGCGCTATGTATCACGTACGAGGACGTACGAAAAGTCAGATGGCCGAGCTGTTAGCGTGCTCTCTATTATTACAGTGTAAGGTACCACTTAAGACTATTATTTTGAACTATTGTGAATATAAGTATGATATTGACTAAACTGTACAACTACCATCAGTCGCCACTTGGTGGCGCTAGTGAGCATATTGACGACATTGATGTCGACGTTAGAGCATAGAACTCAGAAATCGACATTCGCCATTCGACAGTCGACCTGAACGGTCGCATGAAAACCCGAGGCAAAACGTATTTAAGGTCTATGATGTTAGTGATAATTTATTTGTGATGAGTGTAATGGAAGTGTAATTAAAATAATTGTGGAATATCGTCGTTTTATTGGGCTGAGCCCTACATCAAGTATCGGAATTTTTCATTCCGCACGAAAGTCTTCGACATTGGTGGCTACCCATCAACCTACCGACCGCGCCCCTCGATTATTAAGGATCGACACAAGCCTATCGCCTATCGGGCTATATTTAACAAAATATTTTGGTATCTACGTACAAATTATTTTTAATGTTCAATGAACATTTTCTCATGGGCAGCCTCCGAGCATTCGATTGGATTTCCAAAGTCAGTTTTGGCTGGAGTGAGTCCATAGGTCATAGAACCTAATATGGGAACTCTAACTAGCAGGTTAATTAAGGATTGGCGCATATTGATATTGCCTAGATAACTCATGAGTGTGAAGGTGAATTTAGTAGCCACTTGCCATCACAAGCAAGCAGCAAACAGCTTGTGTGTCAGCTTTTGTTCTTTTATAAAAAGAACGTTTTGAAATTACGTCATAATTTGTGTTATCAAAGTTGATAAGGATTTAAAAATCGGTCTTTAGTAAATTAAGTTTAAATAACGATACCTAACTTGAGATATTGTATGACGAATTCAAATAATTTGAGTGGAAACCTTTTGTTCGAATATTCTCTCGTGAAAATTCGTGTAAGCTGACGCCACGCCGTAAATTCAAAACAATTTACGGAGCACTTCAATTAAAGTTGTAAAGAGGCACCTCATCAAGCAACTGAGAAGGACATTACGGACAAAGAGCGTTCTGAGTGCGAAATTTAAATCCAACCCGCAGCTGTGGACCTTAGAAACAAACAAATCGTCCCTCCCCCAGTAACCCCCCAACTGGGGGGGACGAAACACGAATGGCCGCCTTATACGACCGCATCTTACAGGCCCCAATTCCTACTTCCTTTCCATTACACAGCCAACGCTGACTAAACATAATCGTCGAACTTCCTTACGACTCTACCCTTCCGGCAAACTGCTCGCGAAACGCGCACTTGAAAACTAACTCAATCTTTATGTAGACACAGCGCAATTCGCTTTGAGGTTTCTCGTCGCTATCGCTGATCACGTACAGGCAAATATCAGCCTTAATTATTAGTCTTACAGTACAATTTGGATTGCAGCGTAAATTTTCTAATTTTCGTAGAAGCACACCGAACGGCCGAGTTAAGAACGCGGCGTACAAGTTGTGCCGTTGCCGCGAACGTTCGGACAGTTTTCGCCGTCAGAACTTGTTTGCTCGGACGTTGCGGGCGTTTCTTACACAAAAGATAAGGGTGAGAGGGTGGCATGATAAATGGTTTGATATTAATACCCGAGTCCGTATAGTATACTTTTATGATCTTAGTTGGGTCGTAATATAAATCTGGTTTTCCGGTTGAGCTCTCTTGTGAGTATTGTTTTAGTAACACCATCAAATGTGTATCGTTAAGAGCTCGGAATAGCTTCGTATACTGTCCTATTATCTTCTCCTAACAAAAGATATCAGGAATATCACCCGATTGTTCACAATAGGAATTATTACATAATTTCCCGTTACATGTGTCTTTGGGGCGTCCTTTTGAATTCGATAACATTATTTTATATGGAAATGTTGGAAATTGTTCACGTTTACAATACGATTTGTTTCTAAGAATTTCTTTACTAAATAAATTTGAACTCATATAAATAAGCACTTGCGCTATCATAATACCCGCGCACTGGGATTCCATGAGTGGCATGGTCATCATTTTTCTATAACATATAATACATATTATATACATGTCTGTCCCAGTCGGGAATCAAAAGTGAGGATCTTCGCTACGCAGGAACTTAGGCTGCGGGCACGAGATCTGCGACGAGCGGCGCGATGGCGGTTGCGGCGCGGCGCGGCGCGGGGCGATTAGCAGCGGTGTCTTGCGGGGCACGAAAAAACGGTCGGTCAATCGCGCTAAAGTAGTGTTGTGAAGAATGATAATATTATAATCTGTTTATTTATACTTTTATTGTTGAAGCGATGGCGTAAAGTGACTTTCGGAAAAAAGTGACGCTTGGTTTTCATACAGATGAAGGTACATGTTTCATCTATTAGGTTGTGAAAAATATGAGTTTACGTTGAAGAGAATTATTGGAGTCTAGTATCCTGATGAGAGCTGAATTATTATTTCCAAGAAATGGTGTTCATCCAATAAATAAAGGAAGAAGTTATTTATTTTCTACTCTTTATAACTAAGTTTTTATTCAAAAAATATTAAAACTATACGAGAATGACTATATTTTGATTATATTTTGGAGAATATTTAGAGAATATTTATATGGTGCAAGTTTTCGCTGTCCCATATAGCAGCTTTTGATGAAATACACGAAATAAGTTCTTCATTATAAATTTCCATTATTTTAAAATTATAATTCAATACAATTCTATGTACTATCAATCTAGTTTGTTCTCATCTCTTCCGCGCCGCCGCGCATCGCCCCGCACCGCCCGTGCATCGCGCATCGCCCCGCTCGAAATCGCGGGTCTCGTGCCCGGTCCCATAGTACGCCATACTGTTGATTCCATCGCTTCAAATCGCCGCCGCCCCGCAACCGAGTATCTACAACCGCGGGTAGGTGTCAACAAGTGAACAGCTGTTTTCGTAATTTAAAGTTATATAATTATTTAAATATATTAGTACTTACATTTTTTGTGCATTAAAAGTGTTCCATACAAGTTATAAATTATAGTTGTACTGAAGTACTTCAAGTTATGAGACTGGAATAGTCCTTAGTACATACTAGCACCAACCACAACTTTAACAGCACTGTATGATCACTGAATTGTGTTTTGTTTAGTCACTTTTTTCACTAACACTTCACGCCATGGCACTGGGATCTGATGTGGAGTCCATCCAGAAGGAGTTGGAGGTATGCTGGTCAGAGAAATTAGCCAGTTTTGAACAAAGGCTTACGGCTGCAACCACGTCAAGCAACCCAACACTTCATCAGTTGCGTGAAGATTTCCTGGCCTTCAAAGACCTCGTTATCGGTAGGATCAACTCATTAGGAGAGCAGGTCCGCCATATCACCAAAGCCATCGACGTAATTGACATGCGGAGCCGGCAGAAGGTCCTCTTGTTTAATGGTATAACTGAATCAGTTGGTGATATGGAAGTGAGTGTGCTCAGGATCCTTCAGGAAAATATGGGCCTTTCACATGTTACGAGCTCCTCTATCAAACGTTGTCACCCCCTGGGTTCCAAGGATAACACCAGCAATCGCCCAATCCTTGTTCATTTTCGTGATCACCGCACCAAAACGGAAGTCTGGAGGTTGAAGTCCAAATTGAAAGGTACGCCAGTGTCAATATCTGAATTTCTCACTAAACCGAGGCAGCTAGCCCATAAGAAGGCTCGTAAGCATTTTGGCATGAGAAATGTGTGGACCCTTGAAGGCACAATTCATATCAAGCTTCCAGACGGTACTCGGATAAAGATCTGCAGTGAAGATGAGCTCATGCCGCTGATAGCAAAATATCCGTCAATCGAAGGCTCCGGAAGTTCAAGTGGCAGTAAATTAATCTCCGACGACGGGCAGGTCAACCATCCTATTAGCCAACATCAGGATGAACGGCGTAAGAAGGTCATTCCCGGTATCCTGGCCGATGACTCGAAGAGATCCAGGCGGGGTGGGCCAAAGAAGTGAGGTTTTACTGCGCTGTTCCTCATTTTATCTCTTCAATAGTGTTCTCTTGGTTTAAGTTACAATATTTTTCATGTCATATAAAATCGAACACTTTTAAAGCCGTAAATTTCTTTAATTGGTTTCGTTATAACCTTGTGAGTGTGAATGTCATCCGACTGACCGTAAACCGAGCCGAACGGAGTGAAGTAATGCACAGGTGATTGTTCGAACTAACTTCAAGTGATCAAATGACTGAGCAATGAGCAAATTGTTATCTCGTTTCTAAGATGCACAATGCATTATTGTATTGTTTTCTTATTATGCTCTCCTGGGATGACACGTAATATTAGTCCCTATTCTAACAATGATACTTAACTACTGATAATTATGTATTTTATGATGTTAGACTATATTTTTAGCGATGGTAATTTTCTTACCTTTTCAAAATAATATTTAAATCGATTCCGCTTATGAGATAATTCAAAATGTTACTACTGTCCTATTAATCGTTTTTATTCACGGTTATAGTTTTGACTGGTTTACATTTTTTTTTTAAACAATACGTTATTCCTGATTTTGCTTGTTAATTTGTGTCATTGCTTAGTACCTACTTGAGTGTATTGTTATAGCATTCAAATATTGTATTATAATTATTTTTATTTGAACTTGAATTCACCTATTTTGTTAAAGTCAGCTGTTGGGTTGGGTTGGTGCTTTAAAATGGAATCATAACTTTAAACAAATTTATTTGCATATTATATTTATAGCACATTATATTAATTGTATTTATTTATTTCTATTTTTATATATATTAGGTATATATATATATATATTAGGTATCTTATTTAGCGTAATGTCAGATGATGATTCTTTTTATTCTGCCAATGGTTCGGATAACGTTTCCTACGCGTCATGTGATGAGTCCCTTGATGATAGTAGTTACGCATTAAAAGATCAGCTGGTGTCTGTTTTTCAGGGAACTGAAAAGTGTATGAATGTGTGTCACATCAACTCACAGAGTATTCCTTGTCACTACACAGAGCTTGAAAATCTATCTACCTGTGACCACATTCATGCAATTCTTATTTCGGAAAGCTGGCTAAAGCCATCATTGCTATCGTCTTCTTACTCTTTACCTGGATTTGTACTGATCCGGAACGATCGGACTGGTAAGGGTGGTGGCGGAGTGGCCATTTATCTGCGGGCGTCCATCCAGTACAAAATTATTTCAGTTTCTCCGTCAATGTACTCTGCAACATCAGAACATTTATTCTTGGAGCTTGATATCAATGGTATCAGGGTGTTACTTGGCGTTGTATATTGTCCTCCTTCCGTTGATTATTTTAATACATTAGAAAAGGTTCTTGATTCTGTTGGGTCTGAGTACGCACATTATTTAATTATGGGTGACTTCAATACTGATTTGCTTAATAACTCCTTGAGAACGCAAAGACTTAAGGCCCTCTTGGATTCAGTTAATCTTACAGTACTTCCTTTATCCGCAACGCATCACAATGTTAACTCTGAATCCACCTGGATCGACCACATTTTCACGGCCTCTCCAGATCGCATCCGAACTCACGGACAGCTCCAGGCTCCCGGCTTCTCTCGTCATGATTTGATTTATGCTTCTTATAAGCTTAAAATCCCTAAATACAAACCCACAGTGTTACAGATAAGGAATTTTAGGAAGATGGACTTAGAGAAATTGAAAACTGATGCACGCACAATCGCTATGGAGACGGTAGTAGGGGCGTTTGCGGTTGATGATAAAGTCACGTCTCTTAACAATATTGTTGTCAATCTGTACGACGCCCATGCTCCTCTCCATAGGGTTGTATTGAAACGGCCTCCGGCTCCTTGGATGTCCAGGGGGGTTATAATGGCGATGAGAAGGCGAGATCGTGCTTTTCGATTGTTTAAAAGGATTCGGTCTGAAGAAAACTGGTCAGCCTTTAAAACTGCCAGAAATCGTTGCAATCAGATGGTACGTACAGCGAAACGCCGATATATCCACGAAAATGTTTCAAATTCTTCTCCTGCTGACGTATGGAAGTTCCTTAGATCCATCGGAGTTGGAAAACCACAAAATGACCATTACGATCCTTCACTTTCTCTCGATGTTATTAATAAACACTTTGTCTCCTCCTCTTGCCTACTGGACCCCATAACCAAACAGCAAACAATTACTTCAATAGAGTCATCGCCATCCTTAACCATCCCCTCCTTCACATTTTCGCCTGTGAGCCAATATGATGTAAAAAATATTGTTTCATCAATTAAATCACAGGCAGTTGGTTTCGATGAAATTAGCAGGACCATGATTTATCCAATTATAGACAATCTATTACCATTGATAACCGACATCATTAATAGTTCTCTTAAAACTGGCCAATATCCCTCTTTATGGAAAAGGGCTTTTGTTCGTCCACTTCCCAAAGTTTCCAATCCTTCCCTTCCCAATCACTACCGCCCTATATCTATTCTCCCATTCCTTTCTAAAGTCCTGGAAGCCTGTGTTCATAAGCAAGTCTCCACCTTCGTCTATAGACATAACGTACTGAGTCTATATCAGTCTGGTTTCCGGCCTGGTCATAGCACCACCACAGCGCTAATCAAGGTTACTGATGACATCCGTATAGCCATGGATGCTAGAAAGGTCACTTTGGTGGTGCTAATAGACTTTTCAAACGCTTTTAATACAGTCGACCACGACATCCTCCTCGCCATCCTCTCCCATCTTAAGTTTGACTCTATCGCCATAAAGTGGTTTTCCAGCTATCTTCAGGGGCGCCAGCAGGCTGTTCGTCTAGATCGGAAGTGCTCTGACTGGACTGACCTTCTGACTGGCGTTCCACAAGGCGGATTACTTTCACCGTTACTATTTTCGTTGTTTATCAACTCTGTCACCTCTAATATCACCTGTTCGTATCATCTCTATGCCGATGACTTGCAATTGTACGTTCAATCCGGCATAGATGAACTCAGTAGCGCCATCGATATACTGAATCAGAACTTGAAGGCTGTGAAAACGTGGTCGGAACTGTACGGCGTAGCTGTAAATCCATTAAAGTGTCAGGCGATATTAGTGGGAAGTACAAGGCTCCTTTCTAGAATTGATACGGTTAACTTACCAGGCATATTCTACAATAACGTATTAATTCCATGGTGCGATGCCGTAAAAAATCTTGGCCTTCTCATTGATAGTCGTATGACTTGGCTAACGCATGTCACGGAAATAAGCCGTAAAGTGAATGCCTCATTACAATCGCTTTATAAACTCAAAAAGTTTCTACCTGTTAAGACCAAATTGATGCTGGTTTACAGTCTTGTCTTACCTATGATTGATTATGCAGACGTCTGCTACCCAGACCTCACAGAAGTACTTCTCGATAAACTAGATCGCCTACTCAATAACTGCATTCGATTCATTTTCAATCTACGTAAATATGATCATATCTCAAGCTATCGAAGCCAGCTGAAATGGCTTTCTATTCGACAAAGGCGTAATTCTAGGATTCTCTTGGTTCTGTATTCTATTTTACATGATCCAACTTCTCCTTCGTACCTCAAGGAAAATTTTCAGTTTCTCTGCTCCACTAGTGACAGGGAACTTCGTTCTTCTCGGAAACTTAATTTACATTTTCCACCACATAAAAGTGATTTTTTCCATTACTCCTTTACAGTTCAGGCTATACAGCTTTGGAACGCCCTGCCAAATGCTATCAGACAAGCTCCAACCAAAATGACATTTAAAAGACTACTTCGGGAACATTATCTGAAGTTACCTACCACGGCTTGAAACAAACTGTAATGGCATTACTCCTTTATGTACCTACACATATATGTATTTATATATTAGATTATATGTATAATATGTTATGTATTTAATTTTATCACATATGCAAAGGCATTTATATAGTATTTATATGTAAAGATATTTATATGTATAATATTATATAATGTGTATGTATTATTTTATATTCATTATTATATATACGTTAAGAATTTTTTTTGTATTTATTAAACTTAGTGTATTTTATCGTTTACGACGGCTATTTGCGCCTACCTTAAATTTTTCACCAGCACCCAGGGCTGACTGGTAGAGAATGCCATTAGGCATTAAGTTTTTGCCCTTGTATACCCTAGTTTTAAGGTGTTGCAAAAATTAAATAAATAAAATAAATAAATAAACCGCCATCGCGCCGCCCGTCGCAAATCTCGTGCCCGCAGCCTTAGAGGTTTGGATTCTGTCTCTCGCACAGGGGATGCAGTTCCAATTCTACGCGCACCTATCATGTTCGTGGTAGAAATTATTTTTACCTATTACTTGATTTAGTAAAAGTTATCTGGGTTTTTACTCTTTTCGATACGGAGGAGACCAAAGCCCAGCAACTCAACAGTTTATAGATTGGGATGATACGATATGTAAGTACCTACGATATGTAGATAGAAGTAGATACGATACTCTTAAACATCAGCGTAGGTACAGTAGACATATAAGACGGTTTTATCGTCAGACAACACTTTAAAAGACAATTTTTGGATACAGAACAAAAGGAGAGGGAGAAAAAAGAAGCAAGCATAAGTAATTCAATCCATATAACTATAAATAACTAGTTAGATGAACTAGCACAATTCTCAAAGCAATGGACCGTCCCGAAGAAATATAATCGCGAGTGGCTTGGCACGCCTTATCTTTTACGGCGCCAAAACAATATTCATAAAGATTTTATTACAATGCCTCGCCTCCCGAACCGTATAAACTACGACATAGAGGTACACAACCTTTGGAGATAACACTTGGTATGTAAAATACGGGTTAACTTTATGTGGCTGTGGAGACTGTATGACTGATTAGCAATGGCTTTATTAACAGCTCAAAGATGACTGATAATAAAGCAATGGACCGTCCCGAAGAAATATAATCGCGAGTGGCTTGGCACGCCTTATCGTTTAATATTAAAAACATTCAGAAAAAATAATGCTGGGAAAAGGATACAGGAATAGAAAGTGAAATGGAGTGTTTTGTTAAAGAATTAAAAATACTGCAAATGTCATTTTAAACAATGTCACGTTTGCCCTGTCTTTATTCTACTTCAGTTATGAGTGTTACCGTATCCAATTTCATAAAGTTTTTAAAAAAATATTACGTCTTCACAGTTATCCGATAAACTAGAGCCTTATTCACTCGTTTTTAAGCGCACTAATTTAGTAAAAGCTTATTCATAATTTTCTTCGACATTTGACTCTCATAACATCACGGGCGGAAAATTGTATAATAATATAGGAAATATTAATAGTTTAAAATAACTATTAATCAATCTGCTGGTTGGCTAGTACGAATACGCAAAAGGTTGGCCATCCCTGCTATCGATCGCGGTCCCGAGAAAGATCCAAGCACGCTTCGTACTCAACGATTAAGTCTAAATTGCTCTAAAATTTATCGTCTACTAGGTTAGCGCGAAATCTCTTATTTATAGCGGACACTTGTGTAGTATTGTGGTTATATAGATACCCTAGACACTAGAAACTAGAGCTTTTGTGTCATAATCCATTACATACAATACTGTCATTTTTTTCATTAAAGAAATATTAACTTATCTCATTTAATTTCATGACTGTATTTAATGATTGCGTGAGCTAGTACGTATATAACTACTCGTACATTAATTCAATAATGTTAAATGGTGTTAAATAAGTATTGCTTACAATTCTGTCAGTAGAATGATCTCTTTCTATGTTGTTTCTTCTTTCTATAAACCCAAAGCTTTATACTTTATACACTTTTTGAATCCTGTAGTGTGCATCGGTATCAACGACGCTTTTATAGAAATATCGGTATTGGTAAAAATGCGTATCGATCCCTAGTTAAATTAGATAAAAGCAATTTAATTTTACGGTTAAATTATAAATAGTAGGTCCAAACTCAACCCTTCAAAACTGGGGTGGCTAAAATGACCCACCGGTCAAAGTCTTAACCCGCATGACCTACGCGACCCACTTTTTAGTGAACGCACCTTTACAATGTCATGGGAAAAATACTAATAAAAAAAGAGTCGAAAATTATTTTACGAAATATGACTATTTGAATTGAAAAATAGATCGTAGATACATTACATTAAATTGGAGTAAATGTTTTTAATTTATTTGTAGATAAAATTGATTATTTTGCTTCGGCAGAGACAAAAATGCACTGCGAGATAGGTCGATCTAAAAACTATGTAACTATGTGAAAAAAATAAAAAAGATGACTCCTGATTATGAAATCATTATTGCTTCCATCGGAGTTCGTACACGTCACTGAATACGTAACAACAGTGGTTTGATTAGATTCATTATTTCAGATATTTATGTGGCCGCTTTGCCGGCATTTTCTGGGTTAATTAAAACCCTATACCCTATTTCAGATAGTGGTCCACCTGTGTGCCAAATTTCATGAAAATCCGTTCAGAAGTTTGTTGTTGTTGTGAAAGTTGTTGTTCAGAAGTATGTATTATCTTAACAGTCTTCCGTGATATATGCTGCCTCATGATGTGTATAGAACGTCCAGTGACCTAAGGTCAAATTAACCCTTCAAGTAACCTGCGAGTTCCCACGAAGAATCCAGCATCCTTAGGGTTAGATCTCGTTACGTTTACAACGAATTCTCACAGATTCTCATCGAAACAGGTTTAACGGATGATTTTATAAAACTTTAAACGATTAATTCAATAACTGAAATACCGTTAGACCATGTAACTAAAAAATCAAAACTCCTGATTTTAAAATTATTACTAACGGATTTATATTATTTCTAACGTGTAACTTAATACGTACTCTGAGAATAAAGAATAAACTAGGTACTATAGGGAAAATTATTAACTAATTTTATTTTTCACTTCTTTACAGAGATCTGAATATTTTCAATGACTTTCCTTAAGCCTTTAAATAATATTTTTGGTAAAACAAAAGTTTTCGTTATTAGTAATACTGTAAATGGCTTGAGAATTATACAAAACATTATAATAAAGTCAGTATCTTTATTATAAGACATATGCCGTGGCCATGTGGGGGGACGAAGGAGTATGAGCGCGAAGACGTACGCGTACATGTAAAGAGATGTTAATATACCTATTGAAACTTAAATAAATTTTAATTTTGTAATTAAAATGATAATGCACAAAACATTTCCTCGTTTGTTTAAACAAAACAACAAGGAGAAATATATGAGTCTCATCTTGTTTTACTATCTATCTTATTATTTAACCATAATAATTGACCAGAGTAAAAAAATCACGATCCTAATGGCGAGCTTAATCATGCTTCTCCTAAGTTTCGAATTTACAATGGTTATTGAACATGACATAATTAATTTGAGATTTCTGAACAATCACAGTACCTACTCGTATATATACAACTTGATCATATTATCTGTATGTTGATGTGGAATTCAGTTTATTCTCTACCAACTTTCCATCAAACTACCAAACCTACCAAAGAACTTTCTAAAGTGATGATCGACTCCTGCTAACCTCAATATTTTTTGTTCCAGATGCTGAAATAAAGTGCCAAATTGGCGTCCCAGAAACACATTGAAATGAAATAACGTAATGATTCAAAAGAAACCTAAAATATTTTCAATACTGGAACAATGTAAAAATTACAAAGCATTTCAAAAATTAAGATCATTATAAAACAATATGTTATAATAAAGGATGAGAGGCAAAAAATATGTTTATCATCCAACCAAGAGACGGTGACATTCTGGCATAATACTAGCGAATACTAAATATTTCATTAATTGCCAATATGATGAGAACACACAATATCAACTTTTGCGAATTAAAGACTTATAGTGGACTAAATTAAAAATCTGGAGAACAGGCTTCAAAATTCCAATTTCGTGCGCAAGGTTGCAACATCTCTAGACAAATCCTCTCGGGCAGCGTCCGGGCGACTTTCGTGAGGGTGAAAGCAGTTTGAAAGTCGGGTTGGTATTGATCGAGTGACTTGCCCCGCTCCCCGGACAGGGCTCAATTCTGAGGATCCTTGTCTTTAATACAGTAAGTATAGTTTGTAACGCCACATAGTCTTCACACACTCCTCCATACCATGGAGAGAAATGAAGAGAATAATGTAATTAATTATTACAATTATATGTATTTCAAATACATACATAATTAGTATGATCAAAACTATTTTCATTAAAATAACAGATAGATCATAATAATTATCCTGTCATGTCGTTATGTCATGTTTTGTTTTCAAATTATCTTTTTTATTATATATAAATATAAAGATTTTAACGACACGATATTAAATACATCATAGTTTTATCTATTTACTTATGATACATGTTTACTGTTCTTCTTTCAAATTAATGAATTTAATAATTAAGTGATCTTATAAATTTAAGTTCTTATACAATTAATTAATTACTTACAAATAAGTGCTAATAATAATAAAGTTTCATATTTTGTGTACAGTTACGGATTGTGTTCCCAAGTTTTTTACCGCGCTTTGGTTTACCGTTCGGTTTTAAGTACAATAAAATTATTTAACTTTGTATGTACACACGCAAGCAGAGAAAAGTATCCAGTATACACATACTAACCTTTAGGGTTTATACTTTTCTCTATGCGCGACTGTACATACTGTATGTATTTTAGAGCTAACAAAACATGGATGGCGTCATATTTTATAGAAACATCTTATTTTCCTTAAAAATATTATCATAAAGAAACGCGTGATACATTAATAAATAATTAGATATACATATTTGATACATACATATTTGATAGTTTTATTGGTTTTCATAAAGATAATATTTTTACGTTATTGTGCTATAATGATTCGCTATACGTCATTAGGTTTTATTAGCGGTAACTATCACGAAATTAAAGGGTCTTAAAGATTTCTTAGGTAAATACTAATTTAAATTCTTTAGTCATTAAACAAATCAATTGTTTTTAGATGCTTCTAATCTTTTCTTTTCAATAGAACAAGGGATGTCATATCGGAGCCAATGATGATAAAAATGAACACCATAAATCAATAATTTGGAAAAACTTTTCATAACACAGCTTACGGTAAAAGTTTACATCGTATACATTATCTATGTCATTGTCATCAAAACCGTGTTTATTGTCTATGGACATCTTAACGGAACCAAAGGGTCATTCCCCTCCCTGTGAATTTTTATCTATTTCTGACTCTTCATTTGTTATAGAATAATTCATCTGATGTCTTATTGTGATGTCTCTATGATAATCTGATACTACGCTTAGGTTTGGCTCTAAAGACACCTCAACGGTGAACAAGGAGTGTTTTTAGTTTTTAAACCATTAATTAATTAAATAATCTTTATATTTCAGTAGTACCTACTAAATGGCACCTACTAAATTAATTTAATGGCTTCTATTAGTGGTAGTGTAATATTAATCGGCAAATCGATTCACTAATAGAAGAATTCATAGAAAATATAATAACTTAACATTACTTGTTGGATAACAGGTGGCGTTATAGTCAAATGGAATTATTTTTTAACACTGCTCTAAAAATCATTAACCCAGCTAATTTAATCTATATTAATATTATAAAGAGGAAAGATTTAATTGTTTGTTTGCATTGAATAGGCTCCGAAACTACCGAATCGATTTGAAAAATTCTTTCACTGTTGGGAAGCTACACTATCCCCGGGTGACATAGGCTATATCATATAGTTATAATTTTTTACTATTTTTCCCGAAGCGAAGTGAGGGCGATTTCCTAGTACGTATATATAAAGTATAATATATTTTCTCCAGCCTAAAACCCCGTAATAACCCCGGCTGTAATTCTATACGGCGGTCGGTCCGTTCTCGTCTTACCCTCGGCTTGATTAATGTGTGTACCGACCAAGTTAATCACCACTCAAAGAGTCACTGATATCCACTTATTATATCTATAAAGTCATGGCTATGCATACGTTATATATTGCCTTGTTCGATGAGTTTGTACTAAGATCACTAAAACCAATTAGTTATTCATTGAATTATTATTTGTTGTGTGTGGGGAATTCAACGGGCAATTCGACCCAGTTTGATTTATTTAAATATGCAGTTTGATATATTTAAAAATTAAGAAGGTCACTTTTTAACTACAATCTCTCTTGGTGGTAAATGGCAATGTATCCTCAGGATGTAAGCACACTTACTTAGTAAAAACCTGTTAACGTTGACTTGAACATCAACGCGGGAAAGTTGTTCCAGTCTTTTGCGGTACACATAATTATCATGACAAAATTATGATCAAGTAAGTGACATACTGGGTTAAAAGCTTCAGGTCGGTCCGTTGATCAAGTGACTGTAATTTTTTTGATCACTTGCGTTCTTCGTGGTTCCATGTAAAGGGTTATGGTATTTGCGTTGTTAACTTTTTGTGGTCGGAACTCGAACTCGGGATCCTTGACATCTTGCTGGCTGGGTCACTGTACAACAATAAAATATCGCAACTATAGACAAACCTTATAGAATCATGATGATCAACATACTTACATACATCGACACCCGCAACGCATAAAGCTGTAACTCAAGTTACAACCTTTTCCGACTATACCACAGGCGTATAGTCCGTGAAAAGAGCTACACGACAGTAGTATCGACATATCTCTAGCATTCGTAGTTTCGAAGATAGCCAGTTGAAGAAGGTAGTAATTGCCATATGAAGAAAAGTTCCAGCAATATTTTAGACGTAAAGCGAATTACGTCTCTTATGTTCGTTGTTGAGCGTGGAAGTAACATCTCTTACAACTTTTTGACGGGCATCACAATACACGTATCGGAACCGTAACTTAAGATACTGCTTTGTCACGGCTTAGCTGTACTGAGCGACCGGCTAATGTTTATACGATTTGTGTGGATTTGTCCTACAAATTTACATCTGAGCTCCGTATTTTAATTAAAATTTGTGGTTATTAGGGTTTCGTCATGTTCATACGTCCGTCCGTCCGTCCGTTCGCAGCATAGCGCAGAGACCTTTAGTGCTAGAAAGCTGTTATTTACCCGTACCAGCCGTGCCGTACCAGCTAAATGATGTTGTTGGATTCACTATCTTCACTATCTTCTGTGTACGATCAGTTTAGCTTGTTTGTTGTTCTTCTCGCAGGGAGCTGGAGCTTGAGAGGAGATACAACCGTCTGAAGAAAACATGGTGCTGGACTTGGTTTTCAACCTCGTAAGGTGACTTTGCTAAATAGACAGATCCCTGGCGAATACTTTGGAGCCCTGGTTTCACTCACTTGTGTTTTTTACATGATTTGTGTTGTTCTCACAAATCGCATCGCCTGCACTTTGTAATAATAAGACCGAGAGTTTATGCTGACACAATAAGAGATTTACCACTGGATCTTTCAATAATTCGATCCTGCCTCGTGGACAGTGGTTAAAATGCTGGTATTAAACTCATCCACTGGGGTGACAGGTGTTGGGCGAAGCGCAGACTTCACAGAGTGTAACCGTTCCAGCTTCACGACGATATTTAATGTGCCTCTTACAAGACGGTTATGGCTTCTGGTTTTTAAGCTGCCGTTTGTCCGCCAGAATGAAGTCCATCTCACTATTTATGGAACCATCGGGGCTTATCCATGTCCACTTGCGTTGAGGCTTCTTTCTGAAGAAGGAGTTTATCATAAACAGATCTTTCCTCTCTAAAAAGTTAGCCAACAAGTGTCCTCAACGATTCCGCCATCTAATTCCGAAGGGAAGGGACCCACTTTTATCTCGGCGCCATTTTGCCAGTCCTCCATCACAACTGTGAAATAAGCTTTAGAGGATACCTCTGGATCTACTATTGTCCTAACACATAACCTCAGTCTCATCGTCGGGGTGTCGGCGCATATGCATGTACAACCTTCAACAAATAACTTTGAATATTTTTAGTGTTAGTTACCTGCGATACCCTGGCTGACACGCCCCAACTTGCACAATATTATTGACGAGGGGCTTGTAGATGAGAAACCCGACACCACTTTGCATCCTTGGTTGGTCTTTGGTCATTTGGTTTACCCTGTCGGTAATAGAACAAGTTCCCGAATTATTCATTCCTGCTCTTTTATCTTTCCATTGGTCCTGTGTCCTGGAGGTATAATTATGTTGCCAGGTGCCGAAGTCGTCATTAGCAATTAAACTTATTTGATCTTGATAATTTATTTTATAATATAAGCTTTATAATTAATATTAAAATTCAAGAATATAACTTACTTCCATTATAAGTAGGCTACCTTTCATCACTAAGATGGTTGTAACTAGCTAGATACAACCTTATCGCTGCTGAAGTTATCCAAAACCTTGGGTTGTAACTAATGCTATCTCAGCTTCTAACAGTATTTTTTGTGATATATACGTATCAAACTATAGTATTTACCCCTATAGAATTGATGCACATATAAATTTTTCAGCAAACCCAATACCTTTTTCGTAAAAAGCATTCAAATACCTAACTTTTACTTTTTTGCTTATTCTGAAAAAGACGGATTTCAAGTTACAACCTTATGCGTTGCGGGTGTCGACATGTAGATCACTATAGGTATCTCTGATGACGCTTTGAACTGATTTTAACCTTTAGCGGGTAATTTATGAACTACATAGGTACATAGTGCCTTTTAGATTAATTTGAATGTTTCGTATTCCTTTTTAAATTCACTGGTTTCGTTAATTAATTAGTCTCATGGCCATCTTTACGTCTATTCTAACCTAACTAAACAGTATTTTGTGTACCGACACTATTGACCCATTGCAATTTTGATAAAACAGTAGAGTAATAAAAAGATTTTTAAATAAATAAGTACAAAATTTCTATTATTAAGTCTCACATACTGTATTTGTGTACAAGAATTGTTAAATATAAATATACAAAATGGGATTTAATTTAACAGTACGCAGAAGTATGAGGTATGTTAGAATTTGCAATTACTCATTAAATTGGGGATTAGGGAATTAAGGAAGCAGTGCCAGCTAGCTAATCTATCCGCTCGACAGCAAAAAAGATAGAAAAACATATTTTCAGTTGAAAAACACATAGGTATGAATAATAAAATACACTTACGATTGAAAGACAACAGAAAACGCGGTATCATTAGGAGTCAGCAAGCTCTTCCAGTCCAGACAACCCTTTATCGTACCTCAATCATTAACAATAAACAGGGTATTCAAACCTTTATAGATTTAGTGTAAATACTGATGTGCTCGTAAGATTTGATTGACTTTAGTTTTAATTACCTATAATAGGTATTAAAAACTTGCTTATTCATACAGATCCAAGGCAAAAATTTAAAAAAATATCCATAAAAATTCATCGTAACACAAAACAAAGAAGAAAACAAAATAATTCGTGTCGTAATAAAATGTATTTTCTCGATACTGCCAACAAACGCTCAATTAAACATTGTAGAACAAACTAATTTCCTTGACCGTTTTCAAATTTCAGCGGGCAGCGTCCCAATCGTAGAAAGGTTCCATTTCACGCTGTCCGGCATAATTAATGAACATCCTACAAAGTGGGCATTAAGAACTGGGTAGGGGCGATCGATAATACAGTCTCCACACTTTAAGGCTCGCTTCTTACGGGGGCGGACTGTCCGGTTTTCGTTGCGGTCGAGGGGGGTGTTTCTTCTTTCGTTCCTTGGCTCGCCCCCCGGCCCCCCCGCTTTTCACCGACCAGTTGCGGCAGAACTTTGAGCATTCATTGCGCGATGCTTTCTCGCGTCATTTATTACTAAGCGCGCGGGGACCGCGGGAGGTCTACACTCATTGGTAGAGTTTATATCTTCTTCCTTTCCTTAGTGGGTTGAGTCGGGTGTCTGTATACGTGTGTGGGTAGGGTTCCTCAACTTTAAGACTGTTAGTGGGGTCGCAATCAGAACTAGCTAGTGCTTTTCATTAGAGGAGATGGTTATCAGGGACCGTTGTACGTGTTTTGTTTGATGAAAGCTCGCTTATTTGTTCATCGCTTGTTTTGGATTGTATCTAGCGGTAAATTGTTGTAATCAAAGATAAATAACTAGTACTGATTGACGTTGCAGCAATTTTAACAGTTCTCAAATTTTATTACAAAAATGATTTTAGACAAATTTTGTATGTAGAGATTTTATCAGCGTTACTTATATTTTGCTTGAATATAACAATGATTTTTAATAAATGTAACTTTTTAAATTAGTCCCGTAAATTATATAACTTCCATTATTTTACTAAATTGTTAACTTTGTTTCGTAAAATATTATCAAAGTTGGCGTCTGAGTAACCTACAAGGTTAAATTCTGAAAGGCTAGAAAAAGATTTCTGGTTCAATTCCCGGCTATGACACACGGCCACGCCATGACACTTTGAAGTGTTTTGGTGCGAATTTTAAATTAAAAAATTAAAGTGTATTTATTTTATACTAAACCTTATTTTTTGCGAAAATTTGATATACGTTATAATTATAATATATTTCCCAACAATATAGAACCGTATTTCAAAATCTGTCATCATACCCATTATTCAAATTCAGCCCCTTTCGTCACTTTTCTCAATTCAATTCACTTTATTTTTTTGCTGCAGTTTTAGACAGTTCGTTTAAATAAAACTCGGTTGTGTACAGCCAAAGTTAAATTTCTCGACTCGTGTCTGTCGTAGAATTGTACAATAACCACAGGGCTACATACCTTTCTACGAATGAAGTCCTAAGTAACATCTGAAATAATGAAATATGTCGCGCTACTAGATTATTTTTTTCTTCTGTAGCTTAAATAAATTTAATTTACCATCCATGTAAATTTAACAATGAATTTTAAAATTTAAACCACCCCCGTAAGTATTGTTTTCTAAACTAACAATATAAAAAGGTAAATGGATAAACTCAAAAACTACTGTACCGATTTCAAAAATTATTTCACCAATATAAATCTATATTATTTATGAGTTATAAAAGCTAGGTATATTGGATTAAGATTTTTAACCGTTTTTAATGTTGTATAATTATACAACATGTCGTAGAACAACGTCTGCAGGGTCAGCTAGTTCCCAATATAGCTAAGAACCACCACAATCACGTATTTTTATTACATATGGCAAATAAGGGTTCTGGGCACCTACCTAAATAAAAGCGTTGAATTAATTTGATAAACAACTCAACTACTTACTACTAGTACCTATATTCCGCTATTAAGCTTTCAAAATTATAAGATTTTTTATTGAACAAACTGTAGAAACCATTCGTAAACGTTAGGGTTCTATTTTGCTTGTGTTTTTTTTTGTGTTAAACTTTTATTCTTACAAAATCCAGCTCTCTCTCTCTCTCTCATCCTCCTTACACCCTACATGTTCATTTGCACATCACACCACATCTTTATACGAACTTAAAATAAAACTTAACCCTCCCTCCCCCTACATTAGCATTCAGCAAGCGTCAGCTGCATTTCTTTAATTCTGAAGCAGTGAAGTAAACGCTCAAAACTCAACGTGTTCTGAGTATTAAGAAGATCGCTAAAAAACCTCAGTCCAGTAATCGAGTTAGTTTGTACGTGCCCTTAACAGAACTCGTGTGGCAGCCTTAATCATTTTTACGGAACTGTTATTGCGCTTGAAAGGGTAGAATATTAATTTGAGAATTAAGATTAAGATATTTTTTAGATTTCTTTTCGGAGACTAATGTGAATAAGTTGAGTTGTTAACGTCTATTTTGTGACATTGCGGAACACGTCACAAAACACTCATTCAAACTAAATAAAGTATTTGTATGTAACTTAAATTAAAACACATTTTCATTCATCCAATTAATATTATAAATGTGAAAATTGGTGAAGATGATTGGATGTTTGTTCCTCAATACCTAACCGATTTGGCTGAAAGTAATGGAGATGAAAGAAGAAAAGTTCAGGGTTCCCGCGGGATTTATAAAAAATCGATATTCACGCGCGCGATGCACGGGCATCATCTAATATCTAATATGATTCTATAAATCTTAATTATTATAATTAAAATTTTCGTTTCGAAATCACTCTAACAAAAGCTAATTTAGTATCCACATAAAGGTATGGCGAATTTCTACAAAAAAATAATCATTTACTTTTACCACATCATTGACTGGCACATTTACTTTTACCACATCATTTACTGGCACATTTTATTAGCAGGTAACTAATGAGCATCTGTGTTTTAATATTAAACTAGCTGTTGCCCGCAGCTTCGTATACAGAAATTATGTTTTACCTTATTTGTATCTCTTGCAGAAGAAAATTTTAAAAACGATGAATTTACATGGAAGTACTTATATTTATTAATTTATATACTGAAACCCACGATACAAACATAAAAGATTTCTCCAGGTGCGGGTTTTGAAAACTAAGCAATATTCACATACAATTGTATTTCTTTTCTTTTTCTTGCATAATTTTGAAAAATTGAAAAATATATATTCCATAAATTTAAGCAAGGAACATTTGTTGCAAATTTGAAGCAAATCGGTTGATGCTTAAAAATATTCCATACTTGAAACATTCATCCCATTTCCCAGGGAAACCTTTTAATTTTCCGGGATAAAAAGTTTCCTAAACGACCCAGAGTATTAGTATAGGTTACTTTTCCAATTTTTATCGAAATCCGTTCAAGGGTTTCCATGTGATGCCCTGACAGACAAACAGACAGACGGACAGACAGACAGACAGACAATAATTCTAAAAAAATATTTTTTTGCTGTAACACGTTATTGAAGGGGGGGGGGTACCTAATCAAAATTTTGAAAAAATATTCAATGTACAGAAAATGTGTCCTTTGAATTTTATTATAGTTATAGATCAAAAGTATGGTAGAACCTACTAATATAGAATCTTTTTTTTAAGTAACTGATACAAAATTAAGAATATAAAATTCATCAAATAATTTTCTGATTTTGCAACCACAAACTAAAGTTGTTTTTTTTCTATAAATTGCTTACATGAATTGATATTTAGATTCGTTGCTAGGCCAGCATTACAACTATCCCAGCATCTGTAATTATAGAGAAAGCTTACGGTACCCAAGCCCAACAGTGGGGCAGTAAACTAAGTTGCCCACTGTATTCTATAGTGTAGTGTACATATTCTAGTTGAATACATTCTACAATCTAATTGCAATAAAAAAACTGACACCGTATCTCCAGCGGGCCACAACTAAGTTTCAATTATTCCACTCTCGGTTCTGTAAAATAAAACGCAGACGCCCGTAAGTAAAACTGAGCAGAAATAATTTCACCACATTCCTCTTGTATTAGGGTTGTCGATCAATATTCTTAAAAAGTCTTGATGTTCAAAAAAAAAATATTTTCGTGTTAAGATTCATTTTTAAAAGTTGCGTTGAGTTGTGAGTAAATAAATCAGATTGAATGATTAAAAATATGTTTTGTTAATTTGAATGTATTAATTTATGGTCTAATGGAATTATGACTAAATAATAATGGTCTTATTATTATTTTGTCTATGTCAAAATTAACTATGTCAAAAAAGGGAGATTTTTTTAAGTATACTTTAGAACCATAATGTAATCAATATTTGAAAAAGTTTAAATATCTATGAATGGAAAATATCTTTACATGCTTAACTATAATTTATTCCGGTGTCTTGTTGTTAGTATTAAAATTTGTTCAATTAAAAACAGATTAGGCCTTGTGAAAATATTCTCTTTAGGTCACTATAATGATGAAACCCATTTTTATTAATAAAACTAATTATTCTTGTATGTTATTTGTAAAGTATTGTTATATTTGTGAAGGTGAATGAATGGTGCTTCAGTAAGTTAACTATCTTTTAGTTCCTGAACGGCTGGACCCCTTAATATCATAGTCGCTAAATTAATTCAGATTTTTCTCGAAAATAATGTTTCTATATTAAAATTTTCTTGGTTCTCACTAAATTGTAAAACTTATCATGTTTTCGTGGTCAACAAATGGCAGAAAACTGTGCCATCTGATGTGAAAATAACATTTTAAAAACATTTAATAATTCTTTGGACAGCCCTGTTGAGAGAAAATTTTGTAGCCTGAAGCTAAAGTAGCGGAAAGAGATTTGCATGAAATTGTCTTCTTAGAAGGTCCCTCGACTAATGCTTCTTTGCATATCCGTTTATTTTTTTATTCTTTTTATTCGTGTCGTTTAATTTTTATCCCACCAAGACTAAGCAGTCCATATATTTTACTGTTGAAGGACGTTCCGTTAATAAATTAATTAATTTAGTAATCCGGCCCACTACTGGTAGGACCCCACGGAGGGATTATATAGGTAATATTGATTTTAATTGCTAATTGCAGCGGTTGGATGGTTTCAGAACCTATAAAGGACATCCGTACAAACAATTTTTGTGTTTTATTATGTACTAGTAACCGCCCTCCGTGAACCGTGAAATTACTCAATAATTAATCATTAAAATATTAATTCGTCTTATTTTTAAAATCCAAAGAAACAAAATATTTCCGTACGGAGCGTAGCTAAACCAAACTTTTCTGAATGAAGAATTTCATCATATATACCTAATTGTTATGATTATTAAAAATTAACTTACATTTACATTTATCGTATAAAAATACGCAGATTAATGACGCAGTCAATGACATCAAATCACACGTCGCTCAGAATCAAATAGAGTATTCTCACGCGAATCGAAACGCTGAAGAATCAGCATTCCCCTGACAATAAACCGGGCCGGCTCTAATAAAGAAATTCCGGATCGTCACAAACGGCGAGCCATGGAAATCTCTAAGTGTCCCGCGCGAAATCGTAAACGGCCAACCGGGCAGAATACAAAACAGACCCGACCCACCTCGAACCACCCTAACCGCACCCCCCTGCACCCCCCGCACTCTTCACGCACCCTTCCCGCACCCTGCCCAGTCTTCATGCCCTTCTTCCTTAATGTGTAACAAAGACACCCCTCTTACGCTTCAATGTGTTTGTGTAGTTTTACCGTACTTGTGTGCGTTTAATTTCGTTCAAATGCGAACAAGGTTTGCGTTTGTGTGTGTGGAATATTTCATATTAAATTTCTGGCCTTTATCAATACGAAGTTGAGATGTTATCTCGTCTAATGATAGCCCGAATGGTTGTAACTAAAATAAGCGTGTGCAAATATTTTGTGTGGTCTGTCGAAATCTATTTTTGAGTTAGGTAAATATTTAGTAGATACATATAGGTACATTAAATACCTAATAAATTAAAAATCTACATTTTTATAAATCATCGCCTTCGCTTTAATATATCGCTCACCCAGTAATACAACGGCACATCTCCGTTTATCATATTTTACAGAACCGAATTTCAAAAATTTTATAAAAATGTTTCAAAATAATTTATGGGTACTTTTTACGTTTTTTACAGGTTGTATAAGTTTACTTACTAGTATAGACATTAATACATATTTACCAATATGTAGATTATGCACTTTTACCACGTATGTATACCATATAAACTCAATTTTGCATTTTTTGCAGATATTACTAGGTGAGCGATATCTCTACCAAAACAATAGGTATTGCACATGTAGTAGCGGCGAAAAACTCTGAAAGAATTTTTTTAATCCAACTTACGAAAACAAACAATTTAAAGATAATCTTGAATTTCAAGACCATATTCAAGCCTCTCCAAAATAATCATCCAATTCAAAAACAACTGAAATCATTGTAGGAAAAAGTGTGACAACCATCCATCATTAACAAAATTGAGTTTTTTATCGCAGTCTTTAGTGAATTGTGCTTCGCATTAATTTGCCTTAAGAATCCCTTAGATTATTTTTTGCTGTGAAAACTGTTGGAAGCAACGTCATACATTTCTAAGGCGTTCAACTCTTCTTTTTCATTATAGATTTCATTCATTCTTTCTTCATTCAATGTATTTTATTTACGGAAGAGATCAGTAAACGGAATGGTACTTATCAAAGAATTTATGACAAATCCTACTAAAATATCTTGCTAAATTAAGCAATTACAGAGATAAATGATAAACTTTGAGATCTATAATAACTAAAAGATAAGTGTTGTCCTTGAGGTTTTCCCTAACGCTCTGGATAGTGTTCGAGTGTGCCAATCCCTAAGGCCAAGGTGGGCATAAAATATTTATATGTATCTTTACGTCTGACAGAAATATTCAGCTTGCATAAGATTATTAAAAATTATGATGAAATACAAAATATAATAAAGCCCTATGCATTGAATTATCGTCCAGTCAAAAAGCGTATTAAAAAAAACATAAACGTGTACTTATGTACGCACGTGAGAAGTTGAACTTCTTTGTCATGAAAAAAAAACAATTTCAAAAAACCATTTAAAAAAAAACAATATTCAAAAAAATTCAAAAATAAATTTTAATTTTTTTTTATTTCAAAATAAAATTCAAAAATTTTGAAACTTAAAGAAATAAAAAAATATATAAAAAACAATATAAAAAAAATGTAACAAAAATAATAATAATCATTTTTTCAAAACGAACGTTTTAAAAAACGCGTGTCGTTTTTCGTCACCATCGTTTTTGTGTCATCGTCCGTGTTACAAATCTTAAAATTTCACTCTCATCATTTTTTCCATTTATTTCATAACGCGCCTAAAGAAGTATAACTTCAAAATGTAATGTTATTGGATTCCCCGTTGTTCAATCTATTTACAAGCACCACAATCCCACTTAAAGTAGTTCTAATTAGCTAATGAGTCCAATAAGTGTATCCGAAGTAATCCAAACGCCAAGCACTTAATGGCGGTGAGGAAAAAAGCAGGAACTAAAAAGGTCGTGGAAACACTTAGCGGTTACTGCGGGAAGTGTGAAAGTGTGAGCGATTTTCTATTTTTATTTCACGCTGGTTTTCCCTCGGGTTGTCTGTATGAAAGTTAAGTTTTATTTTTTAGATACTTATTACCGTTCGTTACAAATCAATACAATGTCTTGGTTATTGAAGGAAACTAGCTTAGCCCAACTTATATATACAGTTTAATGAACGTTTGTCAATATTTAGATTTAACCCAAAGTCTAAAAACGATGGCTGTAAAAGTGTATAAAAAGGAATTTTCAACTAATAATATATAAAATATTTAAAAAAAAACATTTTTACGTCATAGTTAGAGCTGTTGATCGCAGCTTCGCATACGGAAATTATGTTTTACCTTATTTGTACCTCATAAATATAAGAAAATTTAAAAAAGGGTGAATTTATATTGAAGCACTTATGTTTAGTAATTTATATACTGAAACCCACGATACAATGACAAAGGATTCCTCCGGGAACGGGTCTTGAAAAATTAGCAATATTCACATTAATTTGTATTTTTTTCTTTTTCTCGTAAAATTTTGAAAAACTTAAAAATATGTATTCTATCAATTTAAGCAAGGAACATTTGTTGCAAAGCAAATTGGTTGATGTTTTAAAATAATCCATACAAACTTTCATCCCGTTTCCCAGGGAAACTTTATAATTTTCCGGGATAAAAAGTTTCCTAAAATATGACCCAGAGTAGGAACAACTTCATCGAAATCCGTTCAAGGGTTTTCATGTGATGCCCGGACAGACAAACAGACAGACAGGCAGTTAAGATAGTTAGTAGTAGTTAAGAAGATAGATAACTAAGACTAAATTATGTATGCCTTTCTGGTTATAGTATAGATATGACTAAATTGTGTATGCCTTTTTGGAGATATAACGATGTTCAAAAATTATTTATTTTTAGTTCTACATTATTGTTAATAAAAACAAAAAAAACTATAATGTCCCGATTAGATGCGTGCGTGAGCAACGAGACGATCTGCGAGCCGCGCGTATAAATAAGTGGTAACAAATTCTTACCTGAAACATTGAAGTATTATTACTAGCGTATAGAACCGATACCGCAAACACCATGTATGTCCCAATGCATTGGTGCCAAATGGGTTTCAATTTTCAATGGATTCGTTCGATTATGAAATAAGAACGGGGACTCAGTTTTGAAAATAGAACCTCTCGGCGGGACACATTTTGTTCGAGACATCTGTTCTATGACATTATACTTCAATGACCTGAAATGATTTTATTTTTATTTTTTAGCACATAACTTTGAACAAAATTAAATTTTCTGTGATATAGAATTTTACTATCAAAATTATATTGCGAAATGAATCCAAATAAAGTAGGTAATTATTTTTATAAAAATTTTGAAATTTATTTATTTTTTATTTATTTATTGTGAAAATATAACAGTTACAATTCTTTACTATTATCTAGACTAACAAAATGTAGCTTAATAAATATTACAAACTCTTAAAACCTTAGTTACGTACTGAATTGAATACTAGGTTACGTAGTGAATTGAATACTAGGAGATTATAACTGTGCAAGAATCAATTCACACTACCCTTCGTACTGGTAAAAACTGTATGACAGTAGGATAGTATTCCTCGCCTACCTACCACACATCATATTGTACAGTATACGTAAACAATTCAGATGAAACATTGCATTAAGTATTATTGTAAGTACATTTAATATTTATATTTACTACTTTGTTACTATAATATATAAACCTGCTAATACATAATCAATCCTTGATATAATAAAGCTTTAACTATTTTTTTTAACATGCATACGTTTTAGTGATGTAAATTTTTCTAGTGGTTTTTATTTATAAAGATAAGTAAAATGAATTAAGTAGAAATATAAAATTAAAGAACCGCATAATATCCATGTACATTTGTATATATTTATTTATATAGCTTTAGAATTTGTAAAAACTTAATCGAATTCTAAACAAAACTATGACATCATAGTTTTCACGGAGGGTTCAATAAATATAACCAAATGCTAAACAATACGCGGCAAAAAACGTATTGGTGGCAGCACTTTGCAAACTAAATGGAAAGTGAAAACTCGGCAAAAACAACTTATCATTTATTTTAAGACTATCGGAATCAGAATTTCTGTATTGTGATATTTTTCGTCTGCATTTTGTACTTAAAGGTTTATTGTTAGCTGGCATAAATCATAATACCAACTAGATAATATTGGAATAATATATATGATAGGTATCCAAAGTGCCTATCATAAGAATGTTATCATATTAAAGACAACATGGTATTTAGTGGAATCCACCAACGTAAACGGTGTTTATTCCAAAGTTCAAAGTCCAAAAAATGATAAGAATAATCTTCCCGTGTGAAGCTGCGGGGTTAAAAGCTAGTTTTAAATACACACATTAACAAACACACACGCACACACTTAAACTCAGTGTTGCCAACTCGGTATCAGGTTTTCGGGCTAAACAGAGTTTCAAAAAGGGCTAGATTCGTCCAATACATTGAAAATAGGAGCTATTGCTTAATTAACAGAGGTGAGGGCGAAAAAAAAAGGTCGTAAGACGCTCTACAAGTATGATAATGGTCATTGTTTCGATATCTTTCACTACCTAAATTGGTTTTTTCAATCGATTGCATCAAAAAGTTCGTGGAAAACCTGAATTTATCCCTTTTTTTTCAAGATGGCGGAAAATGATTTTGGGGCTTTAAATTGGGCTAGGTGCTAAAAAATTATTTGAGGGGCTGAAAACCCGTAAAAAGGGCTAGATCTAGCCCCGAAAGGGCTAAATTGGCAACACTGCTTAAACTGGCAACACGATCAAGTGTACTTGCCAAGTTTGCAGTTTGACTTAATGCGGCATCCAGTTTGCTTGAGATATCTATATGTATAGCCTGATAGCCATACCACGGCCTTACTGGATACTGCATCAAGTCCGCTGCAAACTTGACAAGTAGGTATACTTACTTGATCGTAAATGGCCAGCATTACATTCATAATTAATAATTTATAACATTGTGCTTTTTTGTAAATAACTGTTATTTCATTTCATTTTCAACGAATACTACTGTTGCTACTAAGAAATATACGGAAGTTATTGTATATAGTTGAATTTGTATTTTAGGTCCCATAAATCTTGGATTGAAAAGTCTCTCTAGCCTTATTCAAAGCTCTGCTAGCGTCAGATGAAGTATAATTGAATTAGGTTGACTCGCATGAAAATAGATTTTCTTTCGGAGAAATGCGACAATTCATACGTCTGGGCACTCTAATTGGATAGGTGATAGACATCTATTATAAATTATGAGTATTCATAATTTAATCAGTCCCTATCTCTCTACCTATTGTAGATAATAAAATAGATAATAATCGTTGTTAAGACATATCCTTTATATGTTTTAGAACTTTATATTTTCAATATAGTCCAGGCCTCTGACATGGCTTAACGACTTTTATCTTATGATATATTTTATAACAATCGGGACCAAAGTATATTTTCCTATTACTTATTTTACACAATTAACTTGTAATTTGATTTAGAATTTACATTTAAATTTGTTTAAATTGTATAATGTCACGTATTAAAAATTATGCGTTGCCGCCAACTTATCAAAATTTATTTAACTTTCCGTTTTTTTTAATTTCAATTAATTAGTATAATACAATTTAGACGAAAAAAATTTACCCCTTCTTTAAGATTTTACTTATTATCTTTAATATCAAATAGGGCATTGAAATTACACAAGTAATAGTTTACTTTATAAAAAATGGTTTCAAAGCGTTTAATAATGTAAAACAAAAAACTACCCGAAGCTAAATAGGTATCATACAATTATTTATCTGTGACGATTTGCAGATCACACTGAAAACATGCATCAAAAGGGTTAAGAGAGCCTTGCTAAAGACTAAAGCTGGGTCCATGGACACGAAAGAAAGGATTTACGTTAAATGCTAAAATGAGTTCGTACAAAGTCATCCATTTGACGTGATCCAATCCTTCAATCTTCTTGAAGGATTTTGAATGAAAGAGAAGACATATTTATTAGTTTGAATAGAGTTTTAACAATGAAAGTGGCGTCTCCAAATGCTGTCACAATTTTTGTGACTTAGGAATTTCTTGGTTCATTGAGTTTGATATTAATTAAAAGTGAAACTGAATTTCGAGTGTTAATTATAACAAACTAAATTTCTAGTTATCAAAGTAGAGTGAACATTACCTCTATCCTAAAACCAGTCCTAACCCAATCTATATCTGTGGCACCGTCTATAGCACAGATATAATATTATATCCGTCTGTAGCAAAGTAAAAAATTTGATTAGAGTAGGTGGATGAATGAAAAATTAACATTGTCCAAACATCATTAGCATAATGACGCCGGACGACGGAAGAGACACATAAATCAGACGACCCGAGAGGAGACCCTCAGGAAAACTCGTAAATACCAGGTCTTGTCTTATACTATATTTTTGGGTGCAATAAATGTATTACAACAAGAAATGTACGGGACAAAATAGCTTATATATAAAGCAATTCTGGAGTACGTAAACTGATAAAATATGTAGGTATTTTCATTTTTAATTGTTTCTTTATATAGTACAATAAACTATAGTTAAACGTTCTCTTGTGCTGATTGTAAGTGATCTAAAATGATAACAGTCTTTCGATTTGAAAAAAATTGTTTGCAAATAAATTAAATCTTTTCGCTAACTTCATTGTTAAAGAGGTAACTAAAGACTTTTAACTGAAAATTAACCTGAATAGGGACCAATAACCATATTAGTGTTTAACAGGTCACGGTTGCCCAGATAATGCCTAAAGCTTCACAAAATATGATTTAGACTACGAAAACATATTTAAGCAAAAGCAGGCCTTATTCAATGGTGACAAGAACCTTGGCAATGTTAATGCAGTGTATTAAAATATTGGTGAAACGTATTTCGAACAAATCCGTTCAGTAATTTCTTTAGAACGCTCCGTTGGTGCGAAAAATTGTGTTTTTCAAAGGAAGGCGTTGTTGACTGATCTGAACTCGGTGGACAATCCCTTAGATTCGTACACTGTAGCAGAACTGAGAGAAGGCATCGTTCATTATTTTGGAAATAGTTCCCTTGACCCACTTCACTTGTCCTTTACAGTATATTCTTAATCTATTCTTTGATTGAATGGCTTTGATGGAATGTATGAGTAAAATACCTGATGACAGTGATGATCCAACAAAGGACACAGGACAAAGGAAACAGTAATAGGGTAATTAATTTGAAACCCAAACACTTAATTAACTATGCATGAAACATGAACTCATAATTACTAAAAACCTTAAAAATTGTAAATAGTGAAGTGTTATTTTAATATAATTGGGAATGTGTCTATTTCTATACATAATTATTTTTGATGCAGAACTAAAGTTATTTGTGATTAGTCTTGAAACGAAAAATGTGGAAAAAAAATATAAATACTTTTTTGTTGGTTTGTAAAAAAATAATATTACCGAGGGAGGGTGTTTTCAAGATTTATTATTACTTTCGCCTATTGTCCTTTGCATATTTTTGCCTCAAGGCATGTCATAAAGGTTGCTGTAGTACGAACTCTACAAATTCCAGTTTGAAATGATCGCCCAAACAAGTAATACAAAATTTTGTTTGCAATTCTTCATTCATTCACGAATAAAAAAATATTGATTTATACGTATCTTAAATAAATTATATTATGTAATATTATTAAATATCTCGTTATTACATTCCTTATTAATATTAAATAGTTTCCTACGCTGCCATCTATCCGTAAGTAGCATAAACTATTGTACTCTACCTAT
Source organism: Thymelicus lineola (assembly GCA_963932265.1). NCBI lineage: Eukaryota > Metazoa > Arthropoda > Insecta > Lepidoptera > Hesperiidae > Thymelicus > Thymelicus lineola. Next base: position 8,967,329 of record OZ010699.1, read on the forward strand.
TCGTCACTAGATGCCGATGTAGAGAAATATGTAGTTCCGAAATTTAACGTGTCGCTACCATCGAGTCTTCCTGTACTAGTGACATCTTGTGAGGAGTAGAAGACATAAATTACGTTACCTTTTTGAGTGAACAATATTAAAATAACAATTGCTCTAAAATTTTCACATAGACTTATCGATATCATGTGTTTATTTCGTGTTTAATTTAATTATTATATTTTATTCTTCACTTACAGTTCTTTTACAGTAAATTATTTCAGTCACTAATTTTTTAAGGTATCTAATGCGTAAAATTAACGTGAAATTAAGAGTTAAATATGAAGTCGATTAAGACTATAAAAATGAATTTTAATGCTTTGAATTATTATAATGAATTGTATTTCACAAGTAAATATTTGCATTCTGATCTGAAGATTGGCCCTTCTGGTGCAGCCAGAATCAAAGTAGAATAGGCAATTACAGAAGGTACACCGATTGGCACTACATTTTTCTCTTGCGTTTATAAACGGATTTTTTTTGTTAGGCAGCTATTAACGAACTTTCGTATAACTTAACGTAACGTTACGTATTAAAAATTGGAAACTTATTGTTAGTCTAAAGTTTCCCTAGAAATAGTAAATTTCAAGCGTTTTGAATTACTACGGTATTAATTATTATGTTAACCATAGCACAGCGAAGCCTGCGTGGATTTAGCTAAATGGGTAAGGTCGTCAAATTATAAAATTAAAGTTTATGTTGTATAATATGTAGGTAACGTATCGTAAAAGTAACAATAAGGTAAAATTAAAAATATTATTTAAAAATAAAAAATATTATATCGTATTCACTAAATAATCTCTCGATGAAAGCAAAAGTAAATAGTACCTAAAAGTAGCTTAAAATCACATAAAACTTTTTTGAAGTTGAAGGACACAGTCCAATTAAAATAAGCATTTTGGCGGCCTCACCAATAGTAAGATTCAGTCTCAAAATCATAATGCGCTTGACGTTAATTTCCATGGCGATTCTACTAAGTGCAATCACGTAATTAGGTACCTAGTACCTCTACCTATATTTTAAACTAGCTGACCTGGCGAACTTCGTATCGCTTCTTTTGTAAAACTATTTTTTTGTTCTAAAATAAAAGTTGCTTATGTTACTCATTGTTACATCAGATATCTGCCAGTGAAATTCCCGTCAAAATCGGTTTAGCCATTTCAGAAATTAGCCGAAACAAACAGACAAAAATTGTAAAAAATGTTGTTTTGGTATACCTATGTACCGTCTATAAATCCAAATGCACTTAGTAAAAAGCGGTTATTTTAATCTTACAAACAGACACTCCAATTTTATTTATTCGTATAGATTTTACATTATTACTCAACTTAGCTCAAATCATCGAAGTTACCTTAATTTGTAAACGCTTCTGAGATGAGAATAAATTAAATGGGGTATTTTGTTGAACAATACTGGGCAGCTGCTGTACCGGTTGATCAACTAGGACCCCAAAAAGGATAAACTGTCAATTGTCGATATGGACCGTGTTATTCCTTTACCTATCTTTATATTTTATGTACATTTCTTGCTAACGTAAATAAAGGATTAACCACGTTTCATTCAAGAAAAAGAACAAAATCTGTCAGGACATTGAAGTATTATTACTAGCATATACGAGTAGAACCGACACCGCGAACACCATTATGTCCCAATGCATTGGCGCCACGTGGCTTCAATCTTCAATGAAGTCGTTCGATTTTGAAAGGAGAACCGGGGCTCAATTTTGAAAATGGAACACCCGGCGGGACACACATTTTGTTCGAGATGTCTGTTCTATGACATTATACTTCAATGGGAATAAATTGTTTATTACTTGAGAATGACAGCTTGTTTGATAAGCGTCATTTAGTTTTCCACAGAGAAATTCTTTCACATTTATCGTAGGGCTTTCACAACAGGGATTCAAAATTATTTCTATTTTTTAAACACATAACCCACTATACTCGTAAACCAGTAAATAAATGCACTGATTTTAGTAAAATTTTACTCAAATTTTCTTATTCGTTCATCCGTCGGCTATTGCTGGTTCTCTCTTAGTCCTCAAAATTAACTACTATATTGTTTAAGTGTATCGTATTATAATTTTCACCTTATCTCAAGCTATCTAATTCCAGCAGCCAATCGCTTATCAGAGTTTAGAGATCGTTTACTTTAAAAAATTTAACAGGCTCCCTGTCCCCATACAAAATAAATTTTTGACATGTTTAACATCCCGGGTTTTTTTCTAAATTCAGTTTATAGGTATTTGTATTTTTAAAGTGTAAGTATACATTTTTGACGTACTTACATGCATGTAAATGGTCGAAAACAGTAAAATTATATTTGAATCACATATGATACTTGAGCGTGTTGATACAGTTTTTACTATATTATATGAATCATTTATGATACACTGTACGTACTGTCTAACTTATTTATGCGCTACGTTCATGATCACATACAATTCATTGTTTTTTTTTTTACTCTAAAATTGTACGAAAAAAATTGAATAAATGATCATTGTTTTTTCTAAAATAATTGTGATAAAAATAAAGGCTGACCAGGAAATATACATTTGTTTCCTTTGAATAAATATACGTACAAATCTTGCAAAATAATTTCCCAAAAAAAAGATAAATACAGTATACTTTTAAAAAAATTTCTTATTAATACATTGGATTCCACAGGTCCCCATATTAAAAATCGCATTTATCTCGCCACGTCCACAAAATAATAGCCTGTAAACTTACTTTAACTTTGATCATATTATGTTATTCATGGACGTAGGTATAAAACTTAGGGCAAAAAAAAATTTCCTATGTATCACATGTGATTCTTTGGACAAGGAACCACCTCCCTTTGTTCAGAAGCTAGTTTATTGATTAAATGTCATTTTATCTTTTATGATTGATAAAACTTCCGACACTTAGGTTGAACCAACCCAATCAGCACTCTAGCAGCGTGGAGGAGTATGCTCCAGGCCTCCTCAAGAGGTGAGACCCATACTCAATAGTGGGCCGGGAATGGCTTGAAGCCAGCTAAGCATACAAATTAATTGTATTTCCAAAAGAGAAAATATTAATGATTAATGACATAATAATAATGATTTTGATTGTTTATTTCTTTATTTATAATTATTATGACAACAACCTTGCACTATATTATCATTTCACTCAACGAAGGGACGTTTTAGACAACCTTGAATACCTATTAAAGGCGTGAACTAAAAGTTGACGTAGAATCGAAAGTGGAAAAAACTTGTTAAAATATATCAAAGGTATTTCTTTTGCCTTGTTTTCCGAATCATATCAAACTAAACGCGAACCGTTGACGCGTTTGTATGCGGTTAAATACCGACACTTACGCGGTTTTATGAAAGCGAAAAACATCGGCCGACGACCAAGGAAAGAATAAAAAGAATACGGTACAGTCGCGAACACAATCCGTAACAACTTTCTATTTATATGTCATGTAATTAAGTTAAAATACTATGAACGATATTTAATGTCGTTTAAAATAAATATAAAATGATTATTGTGTATAGAATGCATGATCTGAGCTAGCATTTTTTATTTTTGGAACATTATCCTTTATTAAAATTGTAGTAAATGTTCAGTTTCCCATTTTATATATTTTGCTGTTTTGTTATTAAAATTTCTGTAAGTTTTTGAAACTACTTGTTGGTCATAATTTTCTGTAAACATACAAACTGTAAACATACGTGTAGGTAACTCAGTTAATCGTTACTTAATGTTAATTTTAATGTAGTCATAAGTACTAGTAATAATTTTATAGTTGTGTTTGTAAGTAACCGATTAGTGTAAAAGGTAAATAAAGATAATAAAATAAACTCTTGGTTTTTTTTTATTTAAATACCCAACTTTTATGATACTTTTATAATTTACCAGCGTTTAATTTTATCTGCATAGAATTTTCTTAACAATGTCAAACATGCAAATTTTTTCGAGCAAATAAATATTTAGACCAATAGCTACATTCCCTTCATAGGGAAGGAATTACGAACGAGAACTGTCAATTTTTTTCAAATAAGAGATTACTTATCTTACTATGTACTTAAGGAACTTATTGTGTCTATCAATAAAGTTTGTCCGCGACGGTACCTGTTGAATGAACTTCATCTTTTTATTCCCATACCGACGCTCGTACTAAAAATCGAATAAATCAAAATATAACCGATCACAGGACAAAAGTTTATTCACAAATTAAACCAGTTTTTTTGTGATCCCGAAGGGATGCTGCATCCGCCATCTGGACGTACTTTTGTGTACCTATTGAAAGACAAAATCTAGTGTTTAAACCGGTTTTGTGATGACCCTGGATTTCTATTTGGGTCATCAACGGATTCGTGTATTTCGTGCTTTCTATTCAGTTTACTTTAGCTTTTGGTATTGGCCGGTGTTTGGCCTCATATCCCAAATCGTTTTCGTTATCTAGTGTGTTCTTCGATGTATTTGATTTTAGTGTATTCTCTGTAAGGTGCGTTTTGGACTGTTTGGGTGCATTGTATTAATCAAAACAAAACAATTTGCCGACCCGCGTGACGTAATGGTTACCACAGCGGACGTCGTCGCGCCGTACGGTTCTGGGTTCGATTGCCAGCGAGGTAGAAATTTGAATAATGAGTTTAAATTGGTTCTCGGTCTGGGTGTGTGTTCTGGTATTAGTGTGTTGTCCGTGGTACCCACATCAAAGGGAATCCAAGCATGGAACTGTGAGTGTGTAGTTTATTTTATTTATTTATTTGATTTATATAGGTAGATATCTACCCAAGTAATATAGATAGTACATACCTACTCGTAATTATTGTTTTTACTTGTATAAGTTAATTAAATTATAATTCAACCAAATGTAAGTGAATATGTGGTGGTAAAGTGCATTAACTTAGTAAGTAACTATAACCAAACTTTTGACTTGGAAACACTCACATTGCAATCGGGCGGAAATAACATGTTTGTTAATAAGATCTAAATTAAGTATATTTTGTGAATTAAAAATTATGTTCTTGTTAGTCAAAGACAATTCTACTGCACAAGTAAGCGATAATAATGTAGCTAGTTATAATGATAGTTTATTAAATTACGGAATATAGCGCCATTGCATTGTTATCCTACACATATATACTACAAATGTGAATGTTTAGATGTAAGGATGTATGTTACTCTTTCACACAAAAACTACTGAACAGATTTTCATGAAATTTGACATAAAGGTAGACCATGATGTGAAATAAGATAGGATACTTACTGTCGCGGTAAACACAGGCAAAGATGCGGGCAGAACTACTAACTGTAACTGTGATACTAATATACCGCTAGTCAATTTGACCTTATATCCTTATACTTTCAGGATCTTGCTTAAGTCTATGGAGCCAAGACCGGAATTTAAATTTTGCTATTTGATAGTTATTTGCGAGACACTTATGTCTCCTTCAAAGATAAGTATATTATAAAATGATTCTGTCCACGCCATGGTACAAAAATGATTTTATTTATTACTCGGTGAAACATTATATATTAAGTACCCGAATACGCCAAAAAAACCGTCCCAAATGGGCCCGATAACGACAGTAGGCACAGCAATTGGAGTATCGATTTTGAGATCCCCTTTCTACCATTATTATTTTTTTACATAACAAAGAAAATATAAAGGAGGAGTTTGCAAGGGCACGCGCCCCTCGCGAGGTTTGCGTGTGTGCGTCGGTGTCTGCGAATAGTGTTGTCTGTTTGTGTGCGCGCAACTTTGAGACGATCGACGGAGCTCTGCGAAATAGGGGGTGATTTGTAGCGCGAGTCAGTAGTCTTAACCGTTATCCCGTAAGTGTCTTCACATCACAATTAAGTGAGTATTAGTCTACTTAGCAACAATCCACGGTTAGGTAACATGTATGATAGTATATACTGGCACCTCCCTCCCTCCTACAAAGGAAACATGCTCTACAATAATTAGAAATATATACAAACATACATACCAGCACCAACACGTGTCTCGCCCCGAAACGGAGCATCATCAGGGTAAGTTGGCTCTACGATCTCTTTAGCAAGCAAGGTTACACGGAGGATTTTAACCGGGTTAGAGGATCGTTAAAAATAGAATGACATTTACTTTTCTATTTATCTTTGAAAGAGTTTATTATTATAAAAATTAAAAGTGCCTACATTTTTATTTCAAGCTTTGACCTTTAAGTTTAATCTTTAACCTTTCCTTCTATTACGATATATTTATAGAGTTATAGTACCTAATTAAGTAGAACTACTTAAATAATTAATTCAATTTATAGCTTGAAATAAAAGATCTCAAGCATTTCGACAGGAAAATATTGAAATAAAAACTCGTACTTGTACTGGCTTGGCTTTGTTGTGGCTGTTTGGCTTAGCTCAAGGCCTATTACAGTCCAAATATAAATTTATTTATTTATTTACGTCCTTATACAGGACCTTTACCCCAGTTAACCCCTTTACTGGATTTAATGATTTTGAATTTTCATAAATTCATGTAGGTATCATAGATACACTTATGCACGTAATTTTTTTATCTACCAGCTTTTTGGAAAGTTGCTTTGTCATGAAGGAGAAGAAAAGCTGTAAAGAATCAAACTATATATTCCTCCCTACTATCTGTACCTAGGAAACCTTTGTCCCAAATGAAAATTAGGTCCACTGTTTTTGTAATTCGTAAGTACAAAGAAAATATTCTTGTTAAGTATTAAAGTCAAGTAAATAAAGTAAAGTAGTGCCATAAAAACCGTTTTCCATTATTCCCTGAACTTGAAGCATCAAGCCGCACAGAGCGCTCTATAAGAAAGAAGGGGCCGAAGAAAGCGTCTCTTAGCGTCTCCCCTCCTTCACGCACACTAGCGCGTCCTGCTTAAAAAAATACTCCAACATACGCATAAGCGCAGCTATCAATACATTCATTAGACGCATTTCTTTGATACGGCCCATGCTTTTAGCGAACTTCACGACAAACTTACATTTTCGAGCAGGCTCGAAATGCCGCACGAAATTCGACCTAAATACTACCTAAATTAGGAGTAATTCGAAGCATAAATCGCAGATCAGAGGTTGGCGAGGAGTAATTGCGTCTTTACTTGGTGATTTTTTCCTTACCCTAGGGCCCGGATGGAGTAACCCTTCGCGATTTGTTTGATGTGCGTCTTGTAAGATGAATAAGTAAGCCGAGGGGTGGGGGTTTATGAATTTTTGATCCAAGACTGACGATTATGGCCTGGATAGCAACTGACTGTTTCCTGTCATTCGTAAATAGAAAATTCTCCATTTCATCAGTCTTGTTTGAATATAAAGTTATAAACACATCGTAGATATTCAAGCAATCAACATAAATCTTTTGCCGTGAGAACGTCTTTTGTGGGATTAGCGGGAACAAATGCACAGGCAAACAAACAAAATATCTAAAAATTATTGTAATAGAGTCTATTGTTAATAAATTGCCACCGATAATAGATTATTCCTAATATATTATTATCTCTAACTAAAACTGTAGCGCTTTTGTTCTATAATCTGAATGTATCGTATGTTCTCGTTGACGCATACAAAATAAGCATAAGAAAGTTAGATCCATAACCGATCCATTTCAATATTTGAATTTGATAACGACCGCAGAATTTGGGGAGCAACCGCTAATATCTAGCGAATAAATCAAAGTAGGGCTTCTGTCGAAGCGTAACGTGAATAAATGTATACTAAATAAGTATAACGATTGTATCGTCTTATATATCTATTTAAAGCTTTTGTATATGATTCAGTAGATAATTTACATAAAATTTGGTGTAGTAAAATTGTACAGGATTCAGGTTCCATTCCCAAGAGGCATTTGAGAAATGTTTCCTGCGAGCCTGGTTATATACTTGTATCTTGATACTTCATTATTATAAGCAGTTTGTAGGTAAATACTAAATATATAACCTGGAACCCAGTTATAACCCTGACTGCAGTCTGCAATGAGTCCTAAGTTAAACCATCTAGTAAGTTAACACAGGCAAATATTGTGCGCGATTATTGAAGTACGACACTTGTATAAATGTTAATTTAAAAGTTATTTATTCATATCTATCTCTAGTTCTATATACCGATATAAAATAGAAAGGATTTATATATTTTCGAAGTCGAGGTCAAAAACATTTAAGTAACTAAACTAACTAACTTGGAACTAAAACAAAATAGGTACGTCGAGCGTCTTGACTCAATCCTTGCGGAAGATATCTAGCGAAACTTTCAATTATAACATACAGTTTTGCTAACATGAACGCAAGATTTAACCTACATTAGGGGAACCCCCGCTGTCAAGCCGTGTTTACGACGGACGATGAGTCTATCTTGTCTGCTATTGAGTATTGAATCGGCGACCTGCTGAGACCACTTGCTTGGACCCAACGATGGTATAAACTGCAAGCGGTAGCGAGTTATATCTTTTTACAAATAAAAACAAATTTCTTATCATATAAAGTGTTAGAAATACAATCAAAACAATATTGGATGGTTCAAAAAAGGTATAAATAGATATGTGGTTAGTATTGCAACAAAAATGTATACAGTAAATAATAAAAAAGTTACAGTGAAAAAAAATAGTTCGGTTTAAACATACGATTTAAAAATACTTCGATTTAAAGGATTAAGTAACAAGCAAACTGCAGTTCAAGGATAACTATCCTTGAAGGCAGTGGAATCATGTTGTGTTCTTTCTCATTCGTAAAGCTCCTTATTATATTAGTAGTGATGATAACTTACTATCAGATAGTCCATTAATATCCAATGATAATGACAGTCCAGTAACGAAACCACTAAAACTATTTCAACAATAATTCAGTCATATGAATTTGGTTGCCGAAGAAGGCGAACATCACAATTTTCTATTCTATTACAAATAAAGAATTATTATTATTATTATTGTTCTATCGTTTTACTCATTAATGACCACCACACTTACAATTGAATCTGTAACGTATAATATTGTCACCAGTAATTTTTAAGTAATCGTTCACACAAGCAAATCATAAGTAAATAATCAAACATTCCATTTTACACGTGTTTACAATTCTTATGTGAATTACCAAAGGTTTCATACATTTTCAACATTTTACTTCACATGCGTATGCTTACAACTTGAATCGCATTTTCCCCACCGTTGCATTTTATTGGAGCCATTTGTAGAAAACGAACGACAGTTGTGGGCGGACCAACGTGATAATTGTGTTTACGAAACAGTAGGTACCTGGTATTCACTTTTATTAACCAGATAACTAAAGGCATTGAGGTGAACCACAATCACCGATATTGGTTTATAAAATCCATTGTAGATAAATAATTGACTTATGTACTATGTAAAGTCGGCAAATTATTATTGATATTACAGATTTTTTGTGTTATTACCAATGTTAAATGTTACCTGGGTACTCATTGATAATAACGTAAACAATACGTAAAATTAAACATTCAGATGGTTTTAGAAACATACTTAATTCTTTTGTCGACTGTACTTCTACTGGGACGTGATTTACAAATACACACGTAAAGAACTTTTGGCTAAGCCCTGCTTTTTATGAATGGTTTGTAGAGTTAATGATTGTAGAGTCAGGCCTTGTAGAAATAGATTTGGCTTCCAAAAATAACCTAACATAATACATGGAAATAGTTTTCAAAAACCAACCTCAAAATGTATCAGTAAATACGACGATGCCTTATTAAACTGTGAGTAATAAAGTAATCAATTTATTAAATGGAATGATGTAACCGAATTTCCGTCGAAATCGTTGCAAATGTGATTAGTGCCGGATTGCAATCACAGACGAAGGTGCTCCGTATCGGTTCCGGGCGCGCCCCCTGGCGGCCAGACTCACCTAAGATGACGCCTCATCGACGCCCTGAATCTTACATATTAAGTACTAACATAATTACTGTACTAATAACTAATAACATAACGCAACGCAACTTTTAATTAGTTACTTATATCATCCTACTAAATGTAATATTATAAATGTGAAAGTTTGTGAGAATGTAAATTCCTCTTTCGCGCAAAATACCACTGAAAGGATTTTCATGAAATTTTGTTGGAATAAGATATAGGGTGCATATGGACGCTTGAAAGGGAAAACTGACTAAGCGACATGAGCTAACTTTACAGGAAAGCAGTTGAAAGTTAAAATTTTTAGAAAAAAGTCATATATTTTTTGTAATCCTCCTACCGATGTTATTCTTACTGGTTTGTAATCCTTATTTTATCATCTGTATTGTGGCATATACAACAACTTTTCTAAAAATTCAACTATAAACTGTTCTCCTGTAAAGTTGGCTAAATGTCGCTTAGTCAATTTTTCCTTTCAAGCGTCGATATAATTGTATAATCACGGAAAAAATGGGCAAAACGTGAGCACGAACAGAGCGCTAGTAATGTATAATTGTGAATGTATAAATGTGAAAAGACGTGGCTTTTGAATAACATTCATTAATTTGCTAATTATTAACTTTTGATGATAAATTACTTAGGTACTTAACTCTTCATATAGTTTTATTTAGCCTCTATTTATCATTCTATTGCTAGAAAATGAGGAACAGAGATTATCGAGTCATTTATAAACTCAACGCGACTGCTTAAATATTATTATGTTAGTACCTTTCTAGTATCTATCCATAATCTAAATAATTCGTTGTATAATGTCTAGCGTCTATAATCGTAGCAAGGACATGAGTAATTTGTCTTACACGGGTATTCGGTGCGTCTGACGAAGGATAACATCTATTCATCGTCGTGTACAAAATAGGGGCGGTTATATTTAGTTATTATGAGTAGTTGAGTATTAACCAGAGAGATTTGTTATAGGGTTCTTTGAGATACGACTGATTTACATAAAAGACGAATGTCTAGTAATACTCTCGACTTTCAATATTGATGGTGTCATTTAAATAGATTCAATTACAAGCTCTTCAAAATAATGAAATATAGAAGACCCGAGCCCAGCTGTGGGATAATTTATAGGTTGTGATGTTGACCTCATTAATATAATATTATAATACGACAATCTACAGATCACCCTAATAATAGATTACTTACTGGCCTGCAAGCCATTGCTAGAGATATTATTTCGCCATATTATAATATATAGGTAAGGTATGCATTAAAAAATTATCTTATGTAAAATTGGCTTAGATAAAATTAGATAATATTTTACCTTAAGCAAAAACGGAAAAAAAAGGAAACACAAGACACTGTGTAAACAAATAAATAGGCGGTCTTAAAGAGCGATCCCTTCCAGACCAGACAACAATATAATGTTAGAGGAATTACGTATATTTAAAAGTGCACAAAGTGTACTTCTAATTTTATTATAATATATTTTATAACTGGTAAAGCATTTTCAACAAACCTATTTGAATTTCCCATGTAATGTTACTATCGTTATAATTAGTTACTTGAACTCGTTGATTCCGAATACCATAGTCACTACTCACTACTTATACTTAGGCCATATCTTTAATTAGCTGTGCACCGCGGTTTCACCCGCGTTAATTTGTGGAAAAAACTAACTACTTATTAAAATATTATGATGTTATATAGCCTATAGCCTTCTTCGATAAATGGACTATCAAACACAAAAATAATTTTTCAATTCAAACCAGCACTAAACTTATCAAACTCTTCAACTTTATAATATTAGTATAGATTATTCTGCTCTGAGTGCAAAAGCGTATTACATTATTTTTTTATTGTTTTGCATCGTCCATCGTAATATCAACAGTGGGCTGAATAAATTTTTGTGTAAAGTGCAAGAATCATCCCCCTCGGTCTCCGCAGTCTCCGATCCGAGGTTGCCAAAATTAAGGATTTATTGGTCGGAAGTCTTCGCTACTTCCGCCGTCACAATGGCGCTGGATCCGCTTCTGCACTTGAGTTAGAATAGTAAGAACTTCCTTGGTTGTTTGTAGTTAGTACATTGTGCGAATTATAATTAGTAGTGGAAACGGAGGTAGTACGTTGTACCTATATACCTACATACATACTTGAACATTAAGGATATAGATTATGAACATGCAGTAGCACAGAATAAATAAGTATAATAATAAAGCAGTAGTAAATGTTGAGATTTCAATAAATTATGGTCTGTTCTGAACACAGCGGGGGAATGCATTCATTCATTTGAAGTCGGTTATTTTTTTGTTAAAATGTTAGATTATACCAATACAAGTTGGTAAATCTTAGGTTTTTACTGGTAAATCTTATGATTTACCGTAGTTCAGGGTTTTACAGTAATGTCTACATGAAATATTTTCTATGCTATGCAGGTGGATATCTTATGTTGCGAAAACTGTTGTTGTATTGTTAATAATATTGTTAATATTCTTCATCTTCGCCAAGCCAAAAATCATCATTTGAGTGTGATTACTCAAAAATAATTTCTATAAATAAACTGTAACATTGAAATTCTTCTAAAAGTTGTCTTCTAATGTCTTCTAAAAGTTGTTGGCTGTATAAAATTGCATTCTCTGGAAGTTCATCGTACGAACGCCGGGGGCACGGCGCCACAATCGGCGGGAAAGTTCTTAACCTCATTAAATTCCCAATATTCCGCCATCATTTACATAAGGAAAAGATAAAGACAAGACGCCGTAGACGCCATTTTATTTTCGTTATCGAGGGGAGACTGGGGTTGTTTAACGTATCGTATTGTGCGCGATCTCAGCTTTCGTTTCATTGAGTAATTTCGGTTTGGGGTACTTCCCCCTACGCGAATTCGGCAATTCGCACAAGTTGCTTTTTTTAATGCATTATTATTGAAATCGCTACACAATTCTTATTGCTCGTGGCTTGGTTGAGAGCTATCAAGGGGTGCAACATGTACCTAAAACTAGTATTTGAAACAAATAAATTACATGAATTTGAAACATAATATTACCTACTTATTTTTCCTTCTTTATGGAAATAGCCAACAAAGGTGTTGATGATCCATCTGATGGTAAGTAACTGTTGTCGTCCATGGACATTAGTGACACCAAAGGCATCACTGATGCGATACTGGCCAAGAAAGAGAGAAGAAAAGGAAAAAAGAACTGGATCTCAAGCCCCCATCGTCAGCTCGTCAGCTCGTTTGCCGGCTAATTCCATAAAAACAAATTAGGTCATTGAGCATACAGTGGCCAATATACCGACAATATTCGAACCAGTGACCTGAATAGAACAAGCAGAGATCTTCTTTGAAACCACTACTCAGTCTCGGGTCTTGTTAGTAATTGGACCTAACATAAAAACAATTATTTGAGATGCTATAATTTAACCTTTGTGATCATAAAGATTATGATATAGGTACATTTATATCTATTATGTATTTACTTATTCAAACTTAGATACACTCGTAACAACTTACGCATAATCTATAAGTACTATAATAAAACTCAATTGTCTATTTGTCTGTCCGGGCATCACATGTAAACCCTTGAACGGATTTCGATGAAAATTGGTAAAGTTGTTACTAATACGCCGAGTCATATTTTAGGAAACTTTTTATCCCAGAAAATCAAAAGGTTTCCCTGGGAAATGGGATGAAAATTGGTATGAAATATTTTTAAAACATCAACCGATTTGCTTCAAATTTGCAACTAAGGTAAAACATAATTTCCGTACGCGAAGCTGCGGGCAACAGCTAGTATTATAATTATTATATGTAATTATAATAATATAGCAAGTCTTTATGTTTATAAGTATCGCATCGCATGATAAAATAATCAAGTTACCAAAGTATAATCGTAGCAAATACTTAAAGTTCTCAACAATTTGTCGGACACAAACAGCGTCAGGTTGTCGAGACTCGGACAATATCGCTTATAGCGCATTGTCCGTCCAAGACAAACTATAAATCTCCTCAAATACTGCAAACTATTTATTCAATAAATCGACAAGTTGCTAACTCCGAAGACCGGACTTACGAGCGAAGAAAATTTTGGACAATATACGACGTAGCGGACCGCGTAGTGATGGCAAATGGCATCGACGGTTATATCGACTATAGACTATATAATATTATACGAGTATGGGCTATTTAAATCTATTGTAAAATTTTAATTGAAAACGTGTTGGTAGCATACATTATTATGTGTGGGAAAATATGTCTACCAACTGAAAATGTAAGTTTATTCGTTTTTTACCGTTTTTCTGTAAGAACATGCGACAAACTGGCTCTCAGTTTGGCAGACTGAAAAAAATTGTAAAGTACATAAGTTGAATAAATAAATAAATAAATAAAAAGCTGACACACAACTTTTTTTCAAATTTCAGTTAGGTATTTACTTTATACCTTCGTCTTTGGGTCGCAAAAAAGTACATGAATATCGAATTCCAATTCATTTGGTCCAGTACTTTCGGAGTAAATTGGCTGTAAATGGCGGACAGACACACGAGAGATCCTATAAGGGTTCGGTTTTTTATACGGAACCCTAAAAATTAGGGGTAAATCGAGTTCGCGTTACGTCCTGCACTGTTCTGGAATTTTACATTTTAACAATCAGCATAGTTACATATACAACTAAGAATTTGTTGGTACGATCTATTACAGAAATTCTATAGTAATAAACTAAGTAGTAATATAGAACTTCTATATTTCTGCCGCACATTCGGCACATCCCTAGTAGGATAATAGCGGTTGCGGCAAGTTGAGCGTTTAAGCTGAAACAGTTGCTTACTTATTACCTGAGACGGCACAACTTGCCCAGACTCGTCCGTTGCCCAACATAAAGATGTGAATACACATTCAGAGTACGCTATTTATATTATTATAAATAATTTTTATAATTTAGAATACCCCCGACAGTTCTATTTTCACCAAACATAGCTAACAACCATCTCGACCACGTCAGCTTTCAGACAAAAACCGCATCATAATCGATCAATTCGTTTAGAAGATACAGAGACACAGACACGTCAAACTGTCTAACATCCCTCTTTTTGCGTCTAGAATTAAATTTTTTATATTTGAATGGCTTTTATTCCAATTAGGAATTCGAAGCAGTTTTTATAACACCTTTCGGAAGTCGAAATAAGCAATTGCTTCAAAAATTACCTATCGCGAGTAGTCATGGATAAACGGCAAGAAACTACCAAGGGTTTTTTTCTTATATAATTACAGACCATAGCCGTTTTGATAAGAGCGTAACGACTAAAAAGGTGCAGACAGCACAAGATTTAGGTACTACTTGGAACATGGCCATAGGTATTTTATAATCCTCATTGAATCATTGAACTAGTGTCTAGTATAGCAAACTCACATCTTTAGGGAAAATATAGTAATGAATGATGAAAATATTGTAATGAAATTGACATACAATATGTCACGCTATGTGTTATGTGTCTAGTACAAAACTTACCAAGAACTGTGTATAATGGTGTTCAGTTGGTGTGTTAAAACAATTAAATTAAAAATCAATTAGATAATCCTATTTAATATTATAAATGTGAAAGTTTGTGAAAATGTTTGGAAGTTTGTTCTCAATCACGCCACAACTACTTAAACGATTTGGCTGTTAAGAATGGTGATAGCCTATATACCCTGGATTAATACATGTGCTACTTTTTATCCCGGAAAAGTTCAGGGTTCCCGCGGAATTTGTAAAAAATCGATCTCTACCGCGAGTGAAGCCGCGTGCAAAAGCTAGTACATATTAAAGTATTGTTTCAGGTAAGTATTGTTTCATTAGACTAGTGCTAATGCACGCCGCATTAGCATACACTGTGGTCTGAGACGTAGTGCTAACAATGCTGAGACATGAACAAAAAAGAAGACTGTTCTACAATCTGCCCTCGCTTTGGGAAATCAATATTTTAGTTCTCGAAAAAATATTTAGACAGGATATTCTGAATAAAAAATTGAAATATATTTTTATATATTTTATTTGTGAATCGAACTGAATAACCGACGCTAAAATGGGTTAGAGTTTAGACAATGATCAGGAATAAGATAATATGGTACTTAGATTTCCGGAAAACGCGATCAAAGCCACGGGCAAAGCGCTAGTATTAAATAAAATATCAAGCAATAGTTCCAAAATTTCACTAGCGTCGTTCTGCCGGTGTCCAGTGCCTCCTAAACAATACACGGAAGTATTAATAACTTTAAGACTTCGCTTCGACCGGCCGCAGCGCCCTCTACAAACTGTTTCACACAACCAATTTGTATCTAAAACTGCTAATAAATAGCTTAGTAGGTACACAAAAAATCGTAACATAAATCGGTTTTTATTATGGCCTGCCATAAGAATCATAGGTCACTTTTGTATGGTAAAAATACTTTGTTCCAACGCCATAATAAATTATGCTCCTCCATTATATGCTCCACTGTTTCAATAATTAAGCACTAACGAATCCATAGGTAGAAGACTAGAAGTGTGTATTAATGTAATAGTAAAATATTATATTTAACTACCACGTTAGAATTTATTTTGTGGTCGAAAAATAAATAGACGAGCTAATGGGCATTACATCGGTAATGTCGTGTCGAGCGTGTCGAAGTAGCGACAGAAGCTAAATTATTATAAATATTAAATATCTAGTACTTTTTATAGTCTGAATGGCAGACGAAAAAGCATACGGGCCACCTGTAGCTCGAGTGTGAGTTTCTAACATAAAACGGCAAAACGCAACTATCGCGGCAATCGAGATAACTCTAGTAAACATACTTTATGCGAGCGTGAGTTCCTTATACATCGTCAACGTTGAATGTAACTTAACATACGAGTGGAGGCATTTTGACGTGTGCGCGAGTGTAAGTTACTATTTTGTAGTTAACTATTGAAAAAATACGCAACCATAGTAGTAGAGTTACTCACTTGATGTTTGACAAGTGAAACGCACTTTTTGGTAATAGTTTATTTGATTTTATTATGGATAGCCTCAGGGATTATTTACAATAAAATTACACATAAATTTTTCCTTCTCTTTGCATGTTTACATTTTCAATATTTTCAATATTTCCAATAATACAATACTATTTTGCTATTTTTTAGCTTGACAATGAAATGACAATAGTGTTATTCTCAAATACTATGGTAACCAAAACAGGGTTGCTCATCTAAATGTACAAATGTAGGGTCGCTACACATTCATTTATAAAAATAGGCTTACAGTATGAAGTGAAAATTGATTAAGCAATATGTTGAATGGAGCAGCGCGTAATTACCTACTTTGCTTGGAAGATGTTGGCGGAAGCCCAGACTCAAGATAAGCGCAATCATCAGCGAAAACAACGGCCTATATTCCGAGCCTCTTTTAAAAGCATCCCATTATATCATCCCGATTCCCGACACATATAAATAATCGAATGTCAGTGAATAAAGTTTTGAATTTTCATGTACAAAGTTTTTTTCGTATGCGCTTTATTTCAAAAATCCTAATTTTTACCTTTTCTATCTTTGCATATAAATAAATTAATAAAATTAATTATTAACTTCTTTGCATAATTGGCCAATGAATTATATAAAAATTGAGAAATTGAAAAATCTACCATATGGGGAATACCCACGACCATCGAATTTCGAGTCCGAGCTCTTACCGCTACGCCAACTCAACTCGTGCTCATGCATCTTCGTAATTTAAGTAATATTCATAAGGTATGAAACTTTTTTATTTTCATGTAATGTGCGTAACAAAAACGTAAAATTTTGATGTCATAGCATCACGATGCTATTGTTTTATCTCGTTTGTTCTTTAAGTTTAAAGCGGAACACCTATAGCTCATTCATAAAAACCATAATGAGCCTAAAATAAGTTTCACTTGACTGCCTCTGTAAGCTTAGTAATAGTGTACTTTTAAAATTAGATGAGTTGTAAGTGCAACTATACTAATAACGAAGTGAGCAAACGAATAACTTTTTCGTTGATATTTAAGGAACTCACACTCGCATAAAATATGTGTACCAAAATGTTTGAGTCATCTCGATTTCCGTGATAGTTGAGTTTTTAGTTTTTTTTAGAAACTCACACTCGAACTACTTATTTTAAAAGTACATTATTCCTAAGCTTACAAAGGCAGTCAAGTGAAACTTATTTTAGGCGCATTATGTTTTTTTATGAATGAGCTATAGCTGTTTCGCTTTAAGCTTAAAGAACAAATGAGATAAAACAATAGCATAGCATCTGTTACTATGACTACTATTATGTTTTGTTACTATGGCGACCTATTACCAAACAATGCGTTTCACTTGTCAAACATCGCACACGTCAAAATACCTCCACTCGAATGATAAGTTACATTCAATGTTGACTAAAAAGTTCACGTAAACGATATTTTGAAACTCACACTCGCAGTGTAGTTGTTTTAACTGTCCGCTAGAGGCGCTGACAATTACTCCATACATTTTGATTGCATAGACGCAAACGCGTTGGTGAAGTAAATGCTTGCGGAAACTCACACTTGAGCTACTGATGGTAAGTGGTTACCGTCGCCTATGGACATGAGCAATACCAGAGGAATCGCTAATGTAACGCTGGCCCTGAAAAAGTGTTCTGTTTACACCTTTTTTGAAAAGCCATATCATATCGCTCCGGGAATAAGAAGGAAGCCTATTCCACAGTTTGCACGTACGTGGCAAAAAAAGTTCGTGAAAATCGAACCGTAGAGGTTCTCTACGAGTCCAATCGGTGTGGATGGAACCTAGTACTTCCGTCTGAATAGGGTTTTCAGAAAACAGGCAAGAATAACGACTTAAAAAGCAGTAAACTCAAACTGTATACTCCCTCGTAAATCACTAACGACGGTAATAGACAAATATGCACATTCCTAAATCCTGACCGGTCGGTAGTTGGTACAAACGCAGTTATAGTTTGCGTAGTACCGAATATTCATTAGGAAATTGTTGGAGTAGATAAATGAGCAGTCGATAGGTTGTACGGTGCCCTTTGGGACTATAGATTTCTAATCAAAGATGCGGGCACCACGAATCTTAGCAAATTAGTAGGGGAGCTTCCCCTAATGTCGTAGGGCTGTCAATTTTATATTTTATTTGGTTATGTATGTTCATACATTTTTTTATATAAGGACTTTGTAAGTTACATGGTAAGGAAATTCATGTATTAAGTACATTGTAATCTTGTTGGTGGTTCTGTTAAATAAATAAATACTGTTTCCCGAGTGATGGGTCCCGGAATAAATTTCCGGTCATGATTGAAATATACGACAGAAATATTATAATTATATCATTGTGTGAGTTACTTCCATTTGTGTACGTCTATGTGGTTACACGAGGAATTTTTGTGAGGGTTTAACGCCCCAACTTAGAGTCACTAACGGTTATTTAAATGCTCCTTAATACAGAATTTGTATGGTGATTCTTTACTAAGGAGCGATTTAAGTAACCGTTAGGGACTCTGAGTAGGGACGTAAGTGTGTGGTTTGTTTCAGAATTTATTATCTTAATTTACATGTATAAGTGAAAAGAAATATTTACATTCAAACACTTCTCGATCACAGAGCCGTCACACTACAGAACAATTAAATTACTTTAAAGATGGCCATCATTATAAATCAAATCAAGTCAAATGTTTTTATTCAAAAAAAAGTTTCAACAAACACGTTTTGAAAATGTAAAAATGTAAACTAAGTATATAACGTTATTCTTGGTATATACAAAAACCGACTTACAGTCCAAATTATAGGTAAAACACATTTAAAATAGAACATAATTTAAAAAAAGGAAAAACAATAAAAAATTAAAAACAAAACAAAAAATAAAACATACAGTTCGTTACAAAATTATTGTTCAATTATGCTCGCATGTGTCCAGTGGCCTAGAAAAAGGAGCTCACTTAGTATGATGCCGTAATGTTGGCTATGGCGGTGATTTTCAGTGAGTCCTAATTGAAATTGACAACCCTATGGCGGTCAAGGAGATGCGTAAAGCGACGTCTTGAGTGGACGCTGGTAATGTCCCACTTAAAGGACTGTCCGACTTGTAAGTATAGAATAGGTACTATCTACAAAACGCCCTCAAAGACATTCAAACCATGTTATGACAAAGTAACAGGTATGTATGTATGTAACTACTTATGTACCTCACTATTCAATTAATTGAATACAGTGATTTATGGTCTTGAAATGTAAAATAGAACTTATTGACAATTCACCAGGTAGGTAAGTAATAAGTATAATCAAATGTGACAAAAAATAACCAACATCAAAGAAGTAGATTTATCGCGAACGAAACAAAATCAAAATCTGTCAAAAAAATGCTTTTAATAAATATGGGACCAATCTTAAAGTTTCACATAAAAAATAATTTTCCTAATCGATTCGTAAATCGAAGATCTGGATACAAACCTTTAAAAAATACAACTGAGAAACCTTTTCCTTTTTGAAGCCGCTTAAAATAAAAAAGAAATAATGTTACTTAATAACATTTCAAAGGTTCTAATAAAATTATTGTCATAAATAATCCATTACTTCTATCAACTAGAACCGATGCGTTGGCGGCAAAGAAAGAGAGAAGAAAAATATAGGAAGAACTGTCTCAAGCCCCCATCCCGTAGCCAAACGACTCATCGAGTTCCGATGAGTCGTTTGGCGGCCGATTCAATCAAGAGAGTGATAAGCTATTCAGGCGGACGCCATGGAGAAATAGATAATAATAGCATTAGAGGTATTGTAAAATATGAACTATTACATTAAAATCAATATTACCAATATATTTTATTTACGTGTAAAAATATTATCCTTCTCGATAAAAACTTTCATACTCCTCCGTCCGCGTAATTGTCATAAAAAAGCTAAGAAGTTTTACACGTCCGTGGTTTTGCTCACGGAAAACACTGTTCCGTAGTTTTGATGTAAGGTACTGCCATCTATTGTGGAGTAGTAGAACTATAAAATAGTGAATGGCGTAAGAACATACGTAATTGCGCCATCTGTTATCAAATAGACATACTACAAATCGTATAAAAAATATTTTATTTATAAATGTATTATTGTATTTAAAATAAAAACAATGAATTTTATTTATGTATAAACTGAATTTTTAAAATAAGACGTTGCAGTCTTAACCGATTAACCACTCAACTTCAACGGGAAATTCCAGCTATGGTTAGCCTCCGTCATCGGACCACCCGTTAAAAAAAACTAAGACAAACATTACACCAGGTTGTTAACAAATATTTGACTGTTTTAGCGTTTTTAGATTCTAGTTACATTTAGCCAGGCTCATAAAAATAATCCCACCATGCATAAATACCGCACCACAGGGATAAAATTAAATAAATATCACTGAATGATACGCACAGCCTTCAGGGACTTGAGTCTTGACATATTATACATTTCGCAGCAACACGAGCAAGTGCACTTACAATACGATTTTTATTTCCTATTTCAATATCAAGGAAAAGAAATACGCTGGTACTTTCATTTTCTATCAATTTTTGATCCAAACCCTACAGGGTTTGGATCAAAAATTGCTAGAAAATCTCTTTCGAAAGAATCGTAAAATAAATTCTTAAAATAAATTATGAAGTAGGTATAGTTAACCTCCTTCAAAACAATTTATGACAGAACTCGTAGAAGAATATCAACTTACTTCAAATATTGAGTGAAGTGTTGATATATTTTCTATAATGTTATTTTAACTATATTGATGTCCATTTTTCATGAATTGATTAGTTATTTTAGTTTTAAATAATCATCTAAATATGCTCAGACGTCGAATAACAAGACTTGTAAGTTATAATTTATATTTGGTGTAACGTTGTAAATTGGATCATTATTTCTCTCAAGCATTGGGAGGCCTTTTAATAGAACAATCCGACATATGGAGGCCTTCCATCTCCATCATTCTTTGTTGAAACGGTCACTGAGAATCTACTCTTCTTTTCCACTTGCTCTTTTGTTCTTCCTTCATTTACAAGTTAGTCCTGGATAGCTTTCTGGTCCCGATCGGATGGTAACTGTCCGAAACCACAAGTTAAAATACACCGAAGTAGCTCATATATAAGTAATACTCAGATTTACGTGTAGTAAATAAATATCAATTTAATTTCAGATTTTGCATGGAAAGAGTATCTGGCATCCACAATACGTCACTATGTCTCCCAGAAAAATGTTGACTTTTGATAATTTCAAGTTAGTTTATATTTTTTTACTATTATATAAGTTTTATAGTACAACTAGTTCTATGTAAAGGTTGTCTACATTCCACAATCTACATCATCTTTTTTTTACCTACGTATTGTAATATAGATAAGTTTCGGTTGTATTAATTGCCCCGGTAGCGCCCCGTTCTACCACAAGGGAATTAAATCGTGTAATCTCTCCAAAATGTATTCTGTAGATAGAGGCTGTAGAATACCGAGAGGTTTGCAGGTCTATCTGTGCTCGAGGCTTGGTTTCATGTTCATGGCGATTGGTTTCAGCCAATTTAGGGTCATCAAAAATTATCTTATTTTTTGAATTCGGCGAAAAGTTAATATTTGCCTTTCTTCAGGTACCAGAGAAGGCTTTCAGATTCAACACTTCATTGTATATGGAAGCGATGTATCCACACTACTGCCCCCTATCGAGCAGTGGAAGAAGTGAAAGCACCTACGTTTCCAGATTCTGTCAGCAGTGGTGATGTCAAGTAAGATTACATAATTTCATTGGAGCTATTAACGTTCCAACTCAGAGTCACTAATGGTTACTCAAATCGTTCCTTAGTAAAGAATAGCCATACAAATTTTGTACTAAGGAGCGATTTAAATAACCGTTAGTGACTCAGAGTTGGGGCGTAAAAGGCTCATAATGAAGCCAGGTTGGTTAATCAGAAAACAACTTCTATAACGAAAGTTCCGAGGTAATATGAAAGCATCGAACAAAATTTTGCCAAAGAACTAACTGACTTCAATTAATTAAATAGTGTTATTTGGTTAATTGAAGAAGTTAAATGAATATATAAAAAATCGCCATACACTGTATTTGAGTTTCCTCAATTCATCATCACTTCAAAATTTTGATGAAAATGGGATAAATCTAAAAGTAGATCTTTTCAAATAACGAATAAATCGTGTGTATTCCACATTCCCACTATTTCTATTATTTATTTGCATTGGGAAGATGTGAAGAAGCCCTTAGCCTATTAACTAATATCAATAATTTATAAAACTATTTGTTATTTGTAATTTTATGTGCACAATAATGATAATTTGTATTTGTATTGTAATATTGAAAGTAATACGACTTATCCTTTTTTTCCATGCGATTTATAATATTAGTACGATGTCATGTACAATGTTGTTTTTATACAGATTAATAAAGAAAGAAGGCGACGCAGTGGCGATAGATGAAGTGGTTCTGGAAATAGAGACAGATAAAACGGCTCTCCCCGTCATGTCTCCGGGTAACGGGAAAATTGTGAAGATGCTAGTGAAGGACGGAGAATCAGTGAAGTCACAGCAGCCCTTGTTTTCGGTAAAGTTTATCGGCTACTTGGCCGTGCCCCATAGATACCCTAATTAATTAAACTACGTTATCGTTACTATCAATTTACTAGTAAATAAGTATTTTCACAATATTTTTAGTACTCATTTACCTAAACTATTCTAATATTTTTTAAGTAAATAACCGACAAAGCAGCAGATGTGTTATGGAAGTCAGTCAAGGGCACACCGATGCGTTTTTGGCCTAAAGACGTGTGTGCTTAGTACGAGTTTTACTTGACATAACGGCGACGCGGTGACGTAAAGTAAATGCACGTTTCAAAATTTGTATGGGACCAAAGCTTTTCTCTTCACTGCCGCTAGATGGCTCTGCTTCGGTTCCATACAAACAGTTTAGGTACGTGCGTTTACGCTGCCGATATGTCAAATAAAACTCGTACTAATAAGCACATTGATGTCTGGAAATTACCTCTAAAGACGGCTTATAGGCATACCATATTGAAAATATCTTTGACCATTTTTGTCGTGTTTTCACGACAATAACCAGTACGTACTAGGTACATACTTATGGTGATTACCAGGTGGACGTGACAGGTGTAGCCCCAGCCCCGGCAGCAGCGAAGCCAGCCGCAGCGCCTGCAGCAAAGCCTGCAGCACCCGCGCCCGCTGCAGCGCCCGCTCCCGCTCCCACCCCCGCGCCCGCTGCCGCCGCCGCACCGGCTGCTGCTAAACCTGCAGCTGCTAAAACTGCAGTTGTTAAGAAACCTGCTGGTCCCACTGTACGCATAGTTGAAAGATCTTTTTTTGATAACAAGATATTACATAGTAAACCCATCAAATCTTATGGGAATCCGGCAGTGATATTTAAGTTATCCATTTTGTTTAAAAAAATGTCGGAAATTACACTGTGCCTACCGTCTAGAGTCTAGACTAGACCTTGTGACATAGCATTTATTAAATTACTAGTGGATAGTGTGCTTACCTGGCGTATGCTACTATGCAAAAAAATTGTATGGAAAAGTCGAAAACCTAAAATGTGCCTAATGCATTGTTTTAGTGGTCTCAAACCATCTTCGCATTATTATTGGATGGTTTCAAAGTCTATAAAGGACATCCGTACAAACAATTTTTGTGTTTATATGAATAGAGATTATGATAGATACCTATATTATACTAGAGTAATTTCGTTTCCTGATACAAAATGTCACTTAATTTCTTTGGCCGCTATTTTGTGAAGTTTGAAGTTTTACCATTAAACTACTTATCTTCTCAGCTTGCTGCGCAAAGAATTGGCGATCCCACTAAAACGATATCAGGAACTCGGACAGAACACCCCGTGCCCATGAACAAGATGCGACGCAGGATCGCTGAGAGGCTAAAGGAAGCTCAGAATACCACGGCCATGCTGACTACTTTCAACGAATGTGATATGAGGTGAAATAATCTTGTATTATGTAAAAGGTAAAAGTGATTGATTGACTAATGTATCAACGCACAGGCCAAACCCTTACGCTCTTAGTACACCTACGCGTTCGTATGCGGCTGCGAGTCTTTGCGAAATAATTGCGGTAGCGAAACATCTGCGGAACGTTATTACACTGCAGTTCTTTCGCAAGGAAATGTCATTGTAGCTTTCGTGGGTCGTCCAGTCGTCGCTTTCAGATTCTGAAGAGGAAGAATTGTTGTTGCTGGCGTCGGTATTAAAGAGAAAGCGTAGAATCTGGGTGCATGAAATAAATCAGAAGCGAAGAAAACTCGGAAAAAATAAGCTATGCTTAGAACTTAAATCACATGAAGATCGTTTCTATACGTATTTCATGCCCAACTAAATATAATTCGGGATAATTTCGAATCAAATTCAATAATATTTCAATATTTTCGGCTTCCATTGTGCGAAATTCTGTCCTCACTGACAGAACGCGTGGTGACGCCTTGCGATGCGAAACACCACTAGCGAAACGGCTGCGTCTGTGTAACGGCCATTTCGCAGTTACTTGCGACACAATACCGACAAGGACGCAACTATTTCATCTAGCTATATAGTAGAGCGAGACATAACACATGCGAAACGTTGCCATACAATTTACAGTTTTTTCGTCGTTTCGCTGCCGCATACGAACGCGTAGGTGTACTAAGAGCGTTAGGGCTATAAACTTAAAATTTCGCACACGAATTTCTCTTATGACGTAGGCATCCACTAAGGAAGAATTTTTCAAAATTCAACCCACAAGGGGGTGAAATAGGGGATAAATATATTAAGCATAATTTCCGCGTGACTATTATTGATTGTAACTACCGCTCTCTTACTTGAATCAACCGCCAAACGACTCGTATTCTGACAAGGAGCTTGAGAACTAGTTATGTATTTCCTCTCGCCGTTCGTGATGCCTTTGCTGTTACTGATGTCCACGGACTGCTGTCTGACTGCCTACTAATGTCCACGGGCGACGAAGGCCACTAACTATCGGTGACTCGTCTGCTCGTTTGCCGTTATTCACTTAAGCATTCATATTTTTCATAAATAATATTGTAACTTAAAAATCATCCATCACCCAACATTCAAAAAATGACAATCGTACAGTTGTAAAATGGTTGTAAATTTCTAATAATTCTAATGAACACTTTTATTCCTGCCTTGCAGTAAATTAATGGCGTTTCGAAAAGCTAATTTGGACGCGTTCATGAAGAAATATGGCGTTAAGTTATCGTTCATGTCGCCTTTCTTGAAAGCTACAGCCAATGCGTTGATGGATCAGCCGGTGATCAACGGCGTCATAATTGGAAACGATATTATTTATAGGTAAATTGTATTTTCTTTCAATGATGAATGAAATAGAGGTACATCGATGGTAAATAACTTCTAGAACTGTAGGGAACGTATCTACTGTTATATTAATCACTATTAAGTATAAGCAATCAAAAAGTGGAAATCTTGTAAAGATACCCGAAGAACAGGTTACTGGTTATGGGGGATTTCTATCCACTAAAACGCTCTAAAAGCCATCCGACGCATACCCTCCACATAATATGCAGGATCTCATGTTGACGCATGTCTCCCCAGCAAAAGGTGTAGATAAGTCCCTAATGTCGGATCATCCCACACTAGGAAGTCCGGGTAAGTTACTAACTATTAGTGAATGCTACTAAATTTTATTTATCTTCCTAGGGATTATGTAGACATATCTGTCGCAGTGGCCACACCGAAAGGTTTAGTGGTGCCAGTCATTCGCAATGTCGAGTCAATGGACTATCCCAGGATTGAATTAGCTCTAGGGGCTGTTGCTGAAAAGGCTAGAAGCGGTAAGCGTATAGATTTTTATTATTCTAAGTTCATCAATATTAGTATTTTTTATTATCTTTCTGTGAAGTCTGCCTGGCTACTACCGTCTACCACTCTCTTGCTTGAGAAAGTCTTGAAAGACTCAACTTTCTACTTGTTCCGAATCCCTCAGCCAGAAGCTTGAGAGTGATTTATTTCTTTTATTTAAATTAGCGAGTATGACCACGTACCATTAAGTAACTCGTCTGCTCGTTTTACTTAAAAAATAATTTCTATTTTTTAGTTTATATCCAGCTGGATAATTACATAATCGAATGTAAAGCAAATTGTATAAAAGAATAAAACCTATAAATTAAACATAAATTTTCAGCATTGCCCTGATTACAAAAAAGTTAAAAAACGGAGCAGTATTATTTAGCGATCTGTGAAACCTTTATTTACTTTTATAGGCAAACTAACACCGGCGGATATGCAAGGAGGGACATTCACGATAAGCAACGGGGGTGTGTTTGGCTCGCTGTTGTCAATGCCCATTATAAATTTACCACAGTCAGCGATTTTGGGAATGCATGCGATCGTCCAACGTCCAGTAGCTATAGCAGGCAAGGTAAGACATTCACGGAATCTTACCCCAAGATTACTTTTGTCCCAAGTAGTATAATCATACCCAATCGTAATTAGACAACATAATAAATCAGGAAAATGGCGATTACTATTGACAGAGTAGGTAAGAGTAGAAATTTTTTACAGAATTTAGGAGGAACAGCTAAGGTCAACCGACAAAAGTAGCTAGTGTTGTTCAAGAAAGGCAGCAGTTTCTTTCATACGAATTGTCGGTAGGTACCTACCTAGTTCCTGAGGCCTAAAGGTCGTAGCTGACTTATAAATACGACACCGCTCCCATCCAACCGAAGTATGAGAATTCAAATATAAACTTAAAATCGTGCTCTGTACTCTGTAGGTACAACTATTGAGTGGCAAGGTTGCGGTTAGCTTGCTTCCCGCGCGCGGGCTGCTAATTTTTGTTGTTACTGTAAAGTGCACCTACAGAGCACGATTTTAAGTTTATATTTGAATTCTCATACTTCGGTTGGATGGGAGCGGTGTCGTATAAGTCAGTTACGACCTTTATAGCACACACTTGCCACTTTTATTTTGCTTTGTTAAAATGTTTAAGTGATTCATTGTATTTCGTCTCGGTGGATGAGCGGGGTACCCAGTAACACAGGTCTACACCTAGTACTTACAGGAGCCCTTGCAAACTAGCATATAATATAATTTATGAATTAATAGGTAAAAACATTTTTCATTTCATTTTCATTTTCAATTGCTATACACAATCCGGAACGTCTCTTACGCAGCCTGAGCACCCTTTGGAGTTTATCCCTCCAAAAATAACAAAGGCACTGAAATTACTTCGTCAGCACCATTTGTCAACAAAAGTATACCTATTCGATTTATTAGCAATAAATAATTAATTCTCTCTTCCAGGTGGAGATACGGCCAATGATGTATCTTGCTCTATCGTACGATCACAGACTGATCGATGGTCGCGAAGCTGTTCTGTTCCTGCGCAAAGTCAGGTCAGGAGTAGAAGATCCCACTTCGATTCTAGCCGGTGTTTGAAACACCACTTCAACGGCTTTTGTGTTGTGTATAACGATAAATGAGTTTATGGGTTTAAGGAAATGATAAATTAGCCTAAAACGCACAGCATTTATGCGCTTTGAGACAATTATGGAAAACTTAGGTAAATGTAATTTAAAATATAATCGTTTAACAACCTTTTGTAGTTTTATTCTTGTTTAAACAATGAAATCAACCTAATTACCTATTACTAAACAAAATCGGTTTAGCTGACTGAATAATCAATTCATTCATCAATCATCAGCCACTTTCTAGGCGAGAGCAGATGAACCATGGATTGCAATCTTCATAGAGGTACCTGAAGACGTGACATCACAATTGAATGACTATTTTTGACCAATCACAGGCCGAATTGAGGTTGTCCTTCATAATTGTTGTAGGGTGTAGGAGTGGAAAACACTTGCTTAGAAAACCGGGCAAGTGCGTATCAGGCCACGCGCAATGTAGGGTTCCGAAGTAGGTAGTAAGTTTATCGACTATATTACTCATTAACTAGGTATTAGTTATGTTAACATAGCCGTGATAAATAATTGTAAATTCATCATATAAACTATTTTTGAGAATTTTTTCACTTGTCCAACTCCAACCGTTTAGCCGGCAGGGGAGGGACACTTGACTCTAACCAAAATTAGCACTTTAAAGCCAAATATTTTGCAAACGAACCCCTAATTCCAAAAAATTCTTAGAAGACCCATAATATTTTTGAAAGACCTTTTCAACGATACACCACACTATAGGGTACGCGACGAATAAAAAATTCATCTTTTTTAATAAATATGTATATCCATGCCAAATTACACTTTTCTAGCACTATAGTCTAGAGTCTAGACGCTATGCTTCGGACAGACGGGCGCGGACGGACATGACGAAACTTTAAGGGTTCCGATTTTACTTCGGAACCCTAAAAATTATGTCCTATTTATAGATATGGTTCTTCAAAATGTTTTCTATTAATAATTTTTCTGGTGGTTGAAATTGTAATAATATTGAAATAACACATTCTATTGTAATTTCTTCAAAATTTTCTTTGTAATGAAAACTGAATATTATTTTTAATAATTTGTCAAAATTCTGTTTACATTAAGGGCTGTGTGCTTAGTACCTACGATTTTTACATTTTTTACTTGATAAAACGACAGCGCGCGGCCGCGGCGCGGCGTAAACGCGAGACCGAAGTAGAGCCATCTAGCGGCAGTGAAAAGAAAAACTTCGGTTCCATACTTAGATAACTCGCATTAATTACTTTACGCTGCCGTTAGGTCAAAATGAAAATAATACACAAAATAGAGGGCACTGGTGCTGCAAACTATTAAAGCGCCAAAACTTTGCAGTATAATTATAATAACCACGTAGTGATATAAGTGCTCTGTGGTAACTAATAAATGTTGCCAGGATATAGGCATTGCTGTTTACATATTATCGTGCGTCACATATCATTAATATGAAAAGTACATAATATATTATTGCGTGACTTTTAAAATCAAGTAAACTCTAAATATAATGCAGTTTTTTTAATAAAGTATGACTGTACTCAGTTAAAATGAAATATGATTTGCAAATATTATAAAAATGCATTGTTTTACATTATATCGTAATAATACAATATATTGTTAATACCTACCTTTGATGAACGTGATAACAACGCTATTATTATGTGCCAGGTTAACTTCTTACTCATTTCAATGCTATATACCAACATTATAGCAAAGTGCAGACTTACTTGAAACCATGGATGTATACTCTAACTGGATAAGTAATTTTGTAGAGGTAGCTGAGGACGGATTACGTCATAAACCTAAGAACCATTTTTCTATTTTGTCCATGATATCATTAGTCCCAGGATATATCATTCGATTATGATTTTTTATAATGCTATAATGTGGTGTTGTACTGTTATCAATTATTATCAATGAGAAAATTACAATAAAAACAATTGCAATATTTTAAATTCATTAATTTTTAAGAAATTTTAATGAAATGTTTTATTTCAATATTATAATTTTTTACCACGAGAAAAATTATCCATAGAAAACATTTTAAAGAACCATATCAAAATAAACATCGGGACTGTGATTGGTCGAATAGTCCTTAAGATATGACGTCATCGAACGATTCTGTGCTTCAGGTACCTCTACAAGGTTAGCAATCCAGATAGTGTAATATATCCATGTCGGTATGTAACTTCGACCAATGAGAGGGAGTAAGTAGAATATTCATCAAATCCAGTGGACACGTTGGTCACGTGTAAGTATATCTTCAGGTATAATTCGAAGCTTGGCTTGCCCTCTAATTTTTTTCCTCCATAAAACTATTTACATTTTATATTTATATTTATATTTATTAACTCAGTACTTGTGTAGTCTGTAATCTTATCTCTCTCTACCTATTCTGTGGTTATAATGTGGCAACATTGACCCAACCAATGTCAAAATTAACTGATTTTCATAGTGATTGTTCTCTGTGCTGATTTTATTTATCTGTGTATGTTTTTGTACAAGGATTCACTGAATCTTGCTTGTTTGTTTTAGAATAATTCGGTGTTGAAGCAAACAAATTATTGTTATAGTGAAATGATTGTGTAAAAAAACTGTTTTAGTATAGTGTTGTATTTTAAATGAAGCACAATGAGACGAGGTCATCCAGGAATCGGTGGATGGCGCAATGAAAATCCCAGACACTTCAGACCGAGAAACGGCGGCAATCAGCATTTTAGACCTTCCAGAGGATATGGTCTTCTTGATCAGCACAGGTAAGAATAATTAAATGTTCAGATGTATTCGAATGACAAAAAATGTAGTGTCAATACAAACCCTCGTCGTAGCCGCCTAAAATGTCAAATTGTACCTTCAAACATTGACGATAACAAAAAATCGAGTTAAGATTGAAAACAACACTTATTTCACAAATACGTAGATTTCTCTTATTATCATTATAATTTATCTTAATATGAAATAATCACGCGTTGTTGTATGCTTTCTCAGATTCCCTCCACCAATTTCAAGGTCACATAGACCTCCGCTGCCATACAAACACCGCTCAGACAGCAATGACCGTATACGACATGATTACCATGATAGAAGCAAATATAGATCGGATTATAGACCCAACAATTATCCAAGGAACCAGGATGAAAGCCACCAATCTCAAGACAAACATATTTACTCTATGTCACGTCCAACAAGGTCAACAGAAACAGCCTTTAATTACAGTAACAAATACCCCCCTGATGCGTCTAATTATTTTGAGGATGTGAATAAGCATTGTCACATGAACAGCATGGGGGATATTGATGATAGGTATGTTCCACCAAGAGAGACTTTTAGACAAAATGCTGTAATACCTCCGTGGGCTAGCGACAACAATTTGAATAAATATGGTGAAAGAGTTCATACATACGAACACAATAAAACCAACCAATATGATGGTGGTGAGAGTAGTAAGTTACCATTATATGACTATACTGGCCATAGACCACCATCAAATGACCATTACGGGGGAAATCCTACACCAGTTACCAATAACTCTGGATCATTCAATCGATCAGTTGATGATACTGTAGATTTAATCAGGAAGCGCCTATTGAACCGCAATGATCCACATGTAGAAGCCAATGATAACTTTACACACAACCCTATTGAAAGCCCAATAGTTCAAAAGACTAAAGAAAGTATTCAAAACTTTAATCAAGGGCAACCATCAAAGAAAAAAGCAAACAGACAAAGACGATCCAGTAAATCAAGTAATGATACATCTTTTACCAAAATAAAAAGTAAAATAGTTAATCAACTATTTAAGATGGACAAAGAAAAGATACACAAATTAATGGACAATCCAAACTCTTCTTCTAAATTTGAATATGCAATCAGTAGTTTAATTACAGAATCGCAATACAGTTTTAATAGGCATTTACGATCTGTTGCTGAAAAGTCTCTGCATACTTCAAGTTCAATTGATTTCATACATAATGACAATAATACTATCTATGAGGATACATTTATGAAACAAATGCAATGTATACTAGATCCTCAGGATACAGTCCTACTTGAAGATATTAAGCCTATTGTAATGGCAGAGCTATCTAAAGCCCTACAGCTAGATGAATTTGACCAACAATTTGAAATGGGCGACGATGACCTTCATCAGCAAGGATATGAACAATCAAATTATGAGAATGAAATGTATGATGATGAATTTGCCTATGATGTAACACCATTTTCAGATACTTCTGAACAAAAGTTCCCTATTTCGCAAATTGCACATACTCAAAGTATACAAGAGAGTAATGTAACTCATAATCAAGACTATGAAAAAAATCACAGCACTAGTTATGACACTAATGATGCAATCTTTGAAACACCGACAAGGAGAAGAAGCAGCAATACAAGTCCAGAAAGAGTCATGACATTAGAGAGTCCACCATATACAAGAAAAAGTCTTGATGACAGACTGAATGAATTATTTAGTGCTAATACTCATTCAAATCCAGAAAATCCAATATATAGCTCAGAACCTGAAAGTCCACAGTTATTTGTACCAAATGCTGAACCTTTAGAAGATGAAGATGATCCATTTGCAGAGTTAGACAAACAATATCATGTGGCAGTAGATCATTCTTTTATTGACAATGATGACAGTTCTAGTATCAATCTGGAGAAAGATTATATTAAGCCAACATCACCAAATACCAAGCCGAATATTGCATTAAATTTAAACACACCAGAAAAGGAATCCATTAAACAAGAAATTGATCATCAGTTACAAGATATGGCTAACTCACCTTTGAAATTGCCTTCATATGTTGACAATCAAATAAAATCCCAGATATCTGTTGTAAACAAAGAATTGCCACCTACAAAAGATGACAGAAAAAATAATTCTTTAACTACTACTGCTACTTTAGAAAATCCTTCTTGTACTAAAAAAAGTGAAGAGATTGAATTTAAAGAAATAAAGAAGGAAATTGTAAAATCAGACACCCCCCACATTGTAAGAATAGGCTCAGCGTCATCATCACGTAAAAGGTCGATTGATCAAAGTCCAGCTCATCGAAAAGAAAAGCGTAAGAAAAGTAACTCTGTATCTTACGATTCAGACAAACAAATTCAGAATAAAAACATGCTTGTTGCAAATGAAACTTCTAAACTGCCCAAAAAAGAACAGGATAAACAATCTTTTCCCGAAAAACACACCAAAAGGAAAGAATTTCAAAAGAAAACAGAACAAAAAACTGACGAACCTCCGAAAAAGGCTATTTCCACAGAAAATCTCAGCTCTGGTGTGAGCCATAAAGAAAGTCACAATGCAATCGTCGGTAAATCGCATATCAAAACGGAAGCTAAAACAACTTTAAAAACATTTGACTTATTTACAGAACAACCTAAAAAATTACTTGTTCATCATGCTCATAGAAATACTGCACTTGCACCAGCAAATATTATAAAGACTAATTCAGAAACAAAACTTACTAATTCAGAACCAAAATCTACTAATTCAGAACTAAAAACTAAAAAACCAAGTAAAAATATAAAAAAAAGTCTTCCAGCTCGAGTTGGAAAAAATATGCATTCAATTCAAATACAAACAATTGAACTAAGAAATACATGTTCACGGTTCTCGCAAACTGATAGGAAGAAGCATTTTTCAAAGGCAACTCAGACTAATATAGTCCCTCAAATTACGACTCAGAAAGATCCAAAATTCAGATCAACAGATCCACTTGAAAGAATGAAAGAAATTGATATGGAGATACAAGTTTTATTGCAAGAAAAGTTCAAGTTATACAGCTCTATAGAATCCAAAGACTCTGAGAAAAAATCATTGCATACTTTAGGTATGGCATTGGTAGTTGAAGAAGAAATTCAAGATAACTTATCAGGGAATACTACTGAAGAGAATGCTTCTACTGAAGATTTAATTGTGGATAATTTCACAAATATACCCACAGAAGAACTTGAACAAATAGCATTAGAAAGCATAGAGGCAGAGCAGATAGAGGATCCAAAACCAGTAGTAAGAAGTAGACGGTTGAAAGTCTTGGAGAGGGAGAAATCAAAATCACAGAGTCCCACTCCCACAAATCAAAAGAAAAGTAATAAGAGTAAGAAGAGTAAGACACCTAATATATCACTAATTGAAGAAATAATTAGTGATGAAAGACCCATAGAAGAAATAATATCACTTGACGATTTAGAACATACACCAGTAAAAACACGTACGAAAAATATAAAATCAAAAAGAAAAGCAAAGAAAAACAGTGCCGCTGTGGAAGAGAAACCACTTACTCCTGTTGACCCTAAAGACATTATTCTAAAAGATTGTTCTGTGTTAATTATAAGAGCAGATTTTAGTAAATATCTTCCTGTTGTGGATACAGTGAATTCAGATGTCACTGGTGAAAGTGAATTAGTTCAAACTGTGAATGAAATCAATAATGAATCAAATCAAGACCAAAATAATATACAAGATGATTCTATTGTAAATGATTTACACTTTGACATGCTTGACGTCTCCGAAGATATTGTGATTGGCGATAATTGCGAAATAAAGAGTGTAGACGATAAGGAAGAATTGGGCACAACAGATATACCAATAAATGAAGATATAATACTTGATAATAGCCAGTCATCTCTTGAAGAAGTCCAAGGCTCTACCTCAGATACTATAGAGAACGAATGTAAAATGTTTGACTACTCGGCTGATGAAAATTTGCGACGGGATTCCGTAGTTGTCACCGGGAATGCTGACGCTGTTCTCGCAGTTGAGGTACGATTTTTTTAAATATTGTATTCATATATCGCTCACCCAGTAATACAACGGCACATCTACATTAATTGTCATATTTTACAGAAACGAATTTCAAAAATTTTATAAAAATGTTTAAAATTATATTATGGGTTCTGTTTACGTTTTTTACAGATTGTATAGGTTTAGTTACTAGTATAGACATTAATACATAACCACTATGTAGATTAGGCACTTTTAAACACATATACCACATAAACTCAATTTCGCACTTTTTGCAGATATGCCATTATATTAGTAGGTGAGCGATATTTGTGCTTGTTTTCCACATATACACAAAAATATGAACTTTGTGAGCTTTATACTTTAAACCAGGCAAGTGCGTGTCAGACCACGCGCAATGTAGGGTTCCGAAGTAGTAAGTTTATCGACTATTACTCATTAACTACTTATGCTAATATAGCCGTGATTAGTTTCCTTGTAAATTCATCATATAACCTATTTTTGAGAATTTTTCACTTGTCCAACTCTAGCAACTTTTGAAAGACTTTTTATTAAATGATACCCCACGAATATATTTAAAAATCATCCTTACGTTACCCATAGGGGAGGTACCCTGAAAAAAATGTTTTTCAATATTTTATTCTACGATTCTGGATTTTTAATAAATATGTATCTGTCACCGGAATATAATAAGAACCGTAAGTTTATAAATTTCCTAGGAAATTTATAAACTTTCGTAGGATTCTAAACGAGACATAAATTGTATTATTTTACGGCCACATTTTCGGAAATTGATAAACTTACCGAGCTCACTCGTAAAATATTAAGTGACCAATAACCAAACGCTCCTTTGTTGACGAAGTGAAATTTACCATAGAGCTACGAAAGTTTTAAGTGGTCATGACCAAAACTTTGACATGATTGCACACGAAATCGAAGTTGGCGAATCAACTCTTTCGATTTCAGTTGTTTTTTCATGGCGAGGGGCTTCGCCATAGATGTCGACGGAACCCCGCTTCGCGGGGTTCCTATTTTTTCTTAAATAAAATCAGACAACCATAACCTAACCTATCCTTCTTTTGATTTGAGTTCAGTTGTTTTTTCATGGCGAGGTGCTTCGCCTTAAGTAGAGGTTATTAGCATATTATGTAAAAAAGTAAACCTGTATTATAGGTACCTAAATAGATTTAAAGTAAAAATACTGTTAGGTAGGTAATCGAAACTGATAGATTTAGTTTATAGTTTGGCAAGTCTGATTGTACCTAAGTCTATGGACACAAGCATTGCCACTGTCAACATCGACCAATCAGAGTGCAGTGTGTTATTTTCCGTATTTTAAAGAAGCGTAAAATTAAAAGCTCTTCTGTGATTGGTCGAGCCGTTTAGAATTTTACGGATGGGCAATCCGTTAGTTTATAAATTTACCACGAGACGTCGCAGATTGATAAATTTCCGAAAATGTGGCCGTAAAATAATACAATTTATCTCTCGTTTAGAATCCTACGAAAGTTTATAAATTTCCTAGGAAATTTATAAACTTACGGTTCTTATTATATTCCGGTGACATATCCAATCCAAATTACAGCTTTCAGTGTTTAGTGCTAAACTAAGTGTCTCGGTGCTTTGCTTCTGACAGACGTACGGATGGACAGATGACAGACGAACGGACGGACATGACGAAACTATAAGGGTTTCGATTTTACTTCGGAACCCTAAAAATGCTAATCTAAACCAAATACATTTATTGATGATATATATAAGTAACTCTATAAATGGTGAGACCATGTGAAGTAAAAACAACACTCTTTCAAAAACACTTGAATAAAATTAAACTTTGTAATCTGTTAAGTTATTCTTCATTGTTGTGTTTTAATAATATGATGTATGTATTACAGTGCATAGAAAACAACTTTATTGCCGCATGTCTTGATGGCAATGTATATTACTTCAGTGGGGACGGCCAGTTGATCACAACACTTCGGGGATCAAACTTGGCGGTGACATGCCTTACTATTGTCAAGGAAAAGTATGGCACCACTGTTTATACTGGATCCTTGGACTCGAGGATACGTTATTATGATTTGGATGTAAGTTTGTTTACATTAGGCGCGCGAGTTGAATGCAGTCGGGGTCTGAGGTGAGGTGCCCCCGCCAACCGCTACGTCTTGCCTCGAACGCCCGGAGTGTAGTGTCACTAGTGTCAAAATAGTGTTGTCTTTGATAATTATCGCACGCATTCGTTGATATCAATTAAGTTACATTTAGTGTGCTTGAAAATGAAGCTTAAAAACTTATGTTTTAATCAATACTAGCTTTGTCCCGTACCTGCTGTGTTATTTCAGGATTTAATTTACCTACATACCAAACGTCAGATAAATCAGTTCAACTCATTTTAGTCAAATTTAATTTTTTATCAAAATCGATTTAGTAGTTACGAGAACACGTACGTGGTAACAAACATTCACATTTATTATTAAATTATGTTACATTTCTAGTTCCAATTTATCGACATATCACTAATTAATTACCAATCAGGTCACAACACTGGCCGTATTCCTAAGCTCTGCAGTCAACTCGTGCAGCTACTGTACATACATTTGCTCGATAATATCTGTACCTACCACAGATACAATAACATCACTTATGTAGAATATTGTACGCCTTCCCTTCTTGCATATTTATTACTATTACAACTAGTTACAATTAATTATTATTCCTCTCATCAAGTGGGATTGTTATCAAGCATTAACTTATTTTATGTAAAAAAAAACTAATAATTCATAGCATTTGCACAAGCACATAACTCTTTGAGTAGTGTTGTAAAGGTAGGTATGGTTAAGCCGCGCCATTAAAGAAACGAATCTAAAATGGCGGAAATTAACATTCCCCCTCATTGGCACGCTAAAGACAGTAATAACGTACAAGTGAGGGGGAATGATAATTTCCGCCATTTTAGATTCATTTCTTTAATAAGAAATAAAACACCAAATTGAAAATTTAAAGCTCATTTATTAGTTTAATTTTAATAACATTAGTAATTGTAAAAAAATTTGTAAATGACATAACATGAAAATGACTTGTTTTTCAGACGGGGCTAGAAAAGGGACCTGAGTGCAATGTTTTAAGTCCTATACAGACTATGGACCGAGCTTGGGATACTGTTTTTGTTGGGACTAGAACAGGCTTCGTACTGCAGTTTGAGTGTAAAGTAAGTGTTGGGTTTTAAGTATAATACGGGTACTCACGATATATATATTTTATATTATACGCCGATATTTCGACCCGTATAATATAAAATATATATATCGTGAGTACCCGTATTATACTTAAAATGTTTCAAGTCCGCGGTGATTTAAGTCTATAATCAAGTGTTGGGTTTTTGCTAAATTCATTAATAGGTTTAAAGATAGGTTTCATTGACTGTAGAAAAGGCTTTAGGAAGAATAACAGAATGTGTGATCAACAATCATAATGAACAGTTCTAAAGATTGAAATTGATTATAAATGTTTGTCTTCATTTAATTAAACCTTAAACTTATCTTAATTATGTACATTAGTTTACTTGAGGCCATGACCTCCACCAGAAAAAATATTGTATTCAAAAATATCCTAAAAACTTGGGTAAGTTTGACCCAAGTTGACAATGCTAGTACAAATTTTGCTAGTACAATTTCCCTGTAACGGGGTCGAAATATCGGCGTATAATATAAAATATATATATCGTGAGTACCCGTATTATACTTAAAATGTTTCAAGTCCGCGATGATTTAAGTCTAAAATCAAGTGTTGGGTTTTTGCTAAATTCATTAATAGGTTTAAAGATAGGTTTCATTGACTGTAGAAAAGGCTTTAGAAAGAATAACAGAATGTGTGATCAACAATCATAATGAACAGTTCTAAAGATTGGAATTGATTATAAATGTTTGTCTTCATTTAATTAAACCTTAAACTTATCTTAATTATGTACATTAGTTTACTTGAGGCCATGACCTCCACCAGAAAAAATATTGTATTCAAAAATATCCTAAAAACTTGGGTAAGTTTGACCCAAGTTGACAATGCTAGTACAAATTTTGACCAGTCAATTTTGCAGAAAAAAGGTTTTAACTTAATAATGATAGTTAACCAGCTATAAATTCGTATACACCTTTATTTTGACTTTTAACATCAAAATTAAGTAGAATTAAATAGAGTTGTTGAACTCTAATTTGACTACTAGGGGGCCGTCCATTAATCACGTGATCATTTTTTAGCATTTTTTGACCCCCCCCCCCTCCCCCTTGGTGATATGTAGTGAGGTTTAAGACTACCCCCCCCCCCCAACAACACGTGTATTTTTCCTTTCTTATACTCTGCAAAAAGGTCTTTATACAGATCACCTACTTCCGACATTGTCTTAATCCAAAACATGCCGAGCCGGGCAGTCGGTGGCGGCGCGTGAGGCCTTCGTTCGTTGCCTGGCAACGGCAAGTCAAAGTCACACTACACGCTGCTTTTCTATTTAAAAATTTCGCGTTTGACGAAAAAATAAATACACGTGATATCTTACTACACCCCCCCTCCCCTTTCGTGATATTTTCGTGATTTTTGTCAAACCCCTCCCCCCCCTTTCAAGCCTCACGTGATTAATGGACGGCCCCTAGGTAATTATCCAACCTAAATACAACGCATTATTTTCCTCAATTCACAGAACAACATGCTCATTCCGATCAGTACGGTGCAATTCTCCGAGCAATCTATTCTGGCACTCCGAGCTATGAAGGAAGGTGCTCGCAAGGTGCTATTGGTCGCTGCCAGGTCTGAAGACGTTACCATCAAGGACGCTCAGACCGGCCTCCTACTGCGCACACTCGCCGGGCCCAAGATGACAGTGTACACTCTGCTTTATGAGGATGGCAAAATCTACTGCGGGACTAGCAGCAGTCAAATACATGTGTTTGATTATAGTGTAAGTGTCTTTTGAATGTAATTACGTTTAGGGGGAAGGTGTATTTTTAACTTTACCAAAATATAAAACTTATAATAGTCAGCTTAGTTTGTCTAGATATTATATTTAAAGATTTATCAAGAATTTCGCGAATGAAGTGGCAATATTGAACCCATATGGCGTAATGGTTGCCATGGTCCGGCCACCGTGCCAAGGGCAGGACCCTTTCACAGTGAGGTGTAAATAAATGATGAGTTTGAGTTTCTATTCTCGGTCTAGGAGTGTGGTGTTGTATTTGTGTGTTATCCATGGCACTCACAAAACGGATTATAGTTTGGGGGTATGAGTGTATAGCGTTATTTTTGAAGTGATTCTATATAGACGGGTATTAGGATTTTTCTGTCGCGAAAAAGCGTTACGGCCGCGTGGAGGGGGTAGACGATACATCGCGTGGAGATATTTAAAATAAACATTAAATACTAGGAAATCGCCTTCGCTTCGGCAAAATTGTAAAAAAAAATTATAATACAACCTACATAATTATGTCACCCGGGGAGATAGTGTAGCTTCCCAACAGTGAAAGAATTTTTCAAATCGGTTCGGTAGTTTCGGAGCCTATTCA
This sequence comes from Thymelicus lineola, assembly GCA_963932265.1. Classification (NCBI taxonomy): domain Eukaryota; kingdom Metazoa; phylum Arthropoda; class Insecta; order Lepidoptera; family Hesperiidae; genus Thymelicus; species Thymelicus lineola. The sequence continues at coordinate 9,007,973 of OZ010699.1, forward strand.
ATGCAAACAATCAAATCTTTCCTCTTTATAACAAAATATAGTACAGATAAATACGTTGCCATTACGTTTTAAATATTTAAAATATTATTTTTATTTGAAAATTTTTTTTTTATTATTTTTTTTTATATTTTTTTGTTTTTTTTTTTATATTTTTTTGAATTTTTTTTTATATTTTTTTGGAATATTTTTTTTACTTGATCCAGAGCGGCAGCCACGTGGGCGCGCACGAGGGCGGCAAGGGTGCGGTGTGTCTCCGCGCGTCGGGCGGGCTGCTGTTCGCGGGCTGCTACGACGGCTGCGTGTACGTCTACCGCGAGGGAGAGCGCCGCCCCTTCGCCCAGCTGCGGGGGCCTAGTCTCATGCTGTTGTCGCTGGCTGTGGTTGGCAGCAAGGTGAGATAATACATTGTTATTTAAGATTAAGTTTCTAAGTATGTATGCCTTGGTTGACAGCCCTATTAAATAATGGCACAAATACGAAACCATGTATGGCAGTTTGTTTTTAATGAATTTTAATGTCTTACTTTCAGGTGTAAGCAGTCAAAATTAATGAAATAAGCTCTTTAATAAATAAAATTATCTTTTACAGATTATTGCTGGCTACAAAGACAGGAGTTTGTATATATGGAAGATTCCACTTAGTATATTGCAAGAAATGATACTTTAAGTTTATTGTAGTTTTTATAAGTTTTTATAAGTTCTCACCATGTATTTAATTAGTTTACGCGGTATTATAGTGGGTATCCTTGTATATAATAGTCATTAAAAATAAACAGTTTACACTGGTGATTTCTTCTACCCTCATATTAGATGTTAAATCGAATAAAGATTAACAATAAAATATCAAAGTACCATGTTCAAAAATGTTTTAAGTTTTGTACATTGTTTGTGAAAGATTTTCTTGTAATATATTATTATTGAACTATTCAATTGTCTCAATGAAACCATTTCCTTACTTTAATACACAATTAACATTAATACTACACTTAGGAAGTAAAATGATAAGTTACAACAAGCAGAAGTTGAGAAACTAGGAGTTGATTCATGCTACCCATCACTATAGAAAAAAATCCCTGATTCATTATAGAGGAAAACATTTTCTGTGTCACATCTCACATCACATCATATCGTGACACAGATGGAGCATACTCCCCTACCCTATTTCAGATCAGTACAGTACTCCGTGTTTCAGATATTGTATATGATTTTTAAAAGTATATACTTTTATTTATACTTATACCGGATAAATGTGTATGTGAAACAATAAACATTAAAAAACTGATAGGCCAACACTCATGACATTTAAGACAAATACAAAATACTACTTCAATTACGGCTAAAAAATTATAATATACAACACCACGACTTCGTTCGCATTTCCCGCGTTAATCCCGATCCCTGGGAACCTTAATCACCTAGCGGTAAGAAATGTACTTTACGACCTTTTCTCATATCTACCAAATATACACAAACAATTTCATTAAAATCGGTCGAGCCGTTTCGGATGAGTTCGACCACAAACACCAGGACTGACACGCACAGATATTTCTTGAAAAATGTCTTTTTTAGATTCCGATGTAAAATCGGCACCCTTATAGTTTCGTATTGTCCGTCCGTCCGTCTGTCCGAAGCAAAGCGCCGAGACCCTTGGTGCTAGAAAGCTGTAATTTAGCATGGATATAGATATTTAGTAATAATCCAGAATCGTAGAATAAAATAGTGAAAAAAATATTTTTTTGAGGGTACCTTCCCTACAGGTAACGTGGGGATGAATTTTTTATTCGTCGCGTAGCCTATAGTGTGGTGTATCATTGAAAAGCTATTTCAAAAATATTATGGGTCTTCTAAGACCATTTTTGGAATTAAGGGTCCGTTTGCGAAATATTTGGCTTTAAAGTGCTAATTTTGGCTAGAGTCAAATCAGAGATCTGATTTGACTATAGTTTAAAAGTAACGCATACGAAGTTCGCCGGATCAGCTAGTCTTTAATATTTTTTCTTCTTGTTTACGTTCAGAAATATTCACGCGAGTGACCTATTTACGTATATTGTTCTTTGGTCTATGGTATATTCACAGTGATCATATTTATTTTTATATTGCAAGCAGTTTTTTAATTATTAATACAGTGTCTTCACAATTTTTAATAAAATTTACTTTTTCTAATGCTAAATAAATTATATTAATTTACTTGATATTAGGTAAAATTTGTTTTTCTGAACGATTAAAAATTTTGCCAAGTGGCACTCCTGCCATATGTGAATTTGTCTGACTTACGTCAGTGTGGGTGTTTCAGTGTCGGCGGCCATTATTCTACGTTTAATATAATTTTTTTGCTGTTTTGTGCTGCACTATTTTTGAAACAAAGGACATAATTATACTCCGGATATTTTACAACGCAATCATTTTGTCTAGAATTTGTTTATAGTACAAAATGAACCCAGAATAGTAAGTGTCTTTATGTATGGTGATGTGTGAAACAAGGATGGGCAAAAAACTGTTCAATTTAGCACATTCATTTTGTAAACTTTGTAGTAATCCTGGTGGAACAGTCCTTCAGTCAGATAAAGTTATTGTGATATTTTTTACTTGATAGGAATAGTAATCATTGGATGGGATTGGTGACTCATTGTGTTCGTAGTACCAACGAAAACGAAACGTAATCGTAAAAATCACTGTGGCGCACGAAAGTTTTGTCTACTTCCGCCCTTATTGTGAACAACTTATAGTGATGTATTCGATTTTCTACTGTATCGTAATTTGGAGCCTTGGAGGTCTTCTTTGTTCATCCAAACAAAGATACGCCTCCCGTTCTGATCGTGTTTATCTTATATCGTGGTTGACGCATCACGCACATCACAGTAGTTGAGGTAGCTAGAATAAGTGTGTCTTAAATTATTATTATTTATCCTTTATTCCAGCGACTATTTGTTTAAACTGCTCCTGATTGGTGACTCTGGTGTAGGCAAGTCCTGTCTGCTACTCAGATTCGCAGATGACACATATACAGAGAGCTATATCAGTACCATTGGAGTAGACTTCAAAATAAGGACTGTTGAGTTAGATGGGAAGACAATAAAGTTACAAATATGGGATACGGCAGGCCAGGAGCGGTTCAGAACAATAACATCATCATACTACCGAGGGGCACATGGAATCATCATTGTATATGACTGCACAGATCAGGTAATCAAACACTAGTTTTATTATAATTGTTTTTAGGTACATATTAATTTTCTGACTTTCACTAAATTTGTAAAATGTTGCAATTCTAATACATAGTCCAATTAATTACCAATCATCTAGAAATCTTTATGATACAAGTTGGCCTTTAATTAGAACAGGAAGTATTTAATCAAATAGTTTAGATAAGAGCATTTGGTTCAGTTTAAGTACAAAAAAATACAATTTTCTTGATTTAATTTTTTGTTACAGGCTGTTTATTATTTTATACCTGCTTCTAGAATTGAGATTAGTTTATTACAGAAATGATAAAGCTTTTAATTGCATTCTAATAATTAGGCTAAGTAACATCCTTTGTTATTTATTTACTAAAATTTTAAAACTGCATTCTTTCTCTTGATCCCAGCAATCTAATAAGAATGTTATATTTTGTTTATATGAGGATAGAAGTATGACATAAATTTAATTAAAGAATTTTATTGTGTTAAAAATTGTCCCAATATAATATTTTACTTTGTGTCTCACTTTGTCATTTGAAACTTAGAAATCAGGCAATTAATATAAGTAGTTCATAGTGCAAAATAAATAACCTGTTCAAATGAGCTTAACATAAAATATTTGAATATCATTAATGTTTATGACACATTAGGTTCAGCCACCAAATAATTGAATTGGCACTGAGCCAGATCACAAACCAGCTGCTTGCACAATGTAAACAAAGGATTGATTGCTCATTAAATTTTATAATATATGTACTTACCAACTTTTTAAAAATGAAAGTTAAAGAGTAATAAAAATGGGGTTTGCCTGGATAGCTACCACCCTTGAGCATGAGTCAGCCACCAAACAACTCATCATGTTCCGGCTGGGGGCTCGAGAGTCAGTTCTTTCTTTCTTTTTCTTTTCACTTTCTTGGCCGGTAACGCATCAGTGATGCTTTTGGCGTTGCTGATGTCCATGGGTGACGATAGCCACTTACCAACACGTGGATCGTCTGCTTGTTTACCGGCTATTTCCATAAAAAAAATGTTACCATTTTGATCATGAAGTAATAACATAATGTGAATAAGGTTATAGGGTGGTGTGAATAACTTTTTATGGGAGAAATTTAAAAGTTTTTTTTAGTAAATTATGTAAAGTTTTTAGGAATAAGTTTAGTCATTTTTTGTAAGAATAAGATTGGCATAATTTTAGTATTAAATGAAATTATCCCCACTACGTATTAAAGTTATTTATTTCATGTCTAGCAACTATTTGGTTGTATGTATGTAGCAGCTATTTAATTGAGTACCTGAGGAGTACTTTAAGATAATACTTATTATTGAGTAAATTTTTGGTTATGTAAAATATGTAGGAACTACAAGATACTTCCGAATATTCCTTTTCTACTGAACAGAAAGATAGTAATTTTTGTTGAATGCTCAGAATATAAGATTATTTTTTTGGGTACTTCAGGATTCCTTCAGCAATGTAAAGCAGTGGTTGGAGGAAATCGACCGCTACGCGTGTGACAATGTAAACAAACTTCTGGTTGGCAATAAGAGTGACCTTACCACGAAGAAAGTTGTTGACTACAACACGGCCAATGTAAGTATTAGCAAATTTATTATAATATAATAATTCAAGATTGAATTTATTTCATTAACTGTGTATGTTCATGTAATTGATATTTGGAAGAATTTGATGCGGTGAAAGTAAGACACAATACAAAGTTCACATTATATAGGTTCTGTAGCAGTAATGAACTGATTTAAATCATTGATGACAATGCCTGTTTTATGAGCTCTACCAGGGTTAATAACAATAATTTACGATAATACCCTAACTTGAGCGTGGCCTTGCTCTTGGCCATCTTTAGGATTTTTAGGAATGATATTGAAGCCTCACTTCCAAGTGTTACTAACACTAATAAAAACAGAACACGAAAGTTTCTACAAACTTCATGATATAATTATCTCACGGTATAAATGATACCTGTCATAAATATGGCATGATATTGTATAACACTTTCTGAACTTTGTATTCAAAGTTGTTATATGTATGCTCACAATTCTTATACACTACTAAAATGCACAATACACTATTGACCCTGCTCTTACATGTAAATTGCAGTCTATTTACTTTTATACAGGTATGTTCCCATTGACGTCAGTTTTCTAGATGCCCATGTATGTTACTCTATCGCGAGTCCGTGAAATGTTTGATAAACAAATGAGTAATGAGTAATGAGAATGCAATGTGGTGATTAAGGGCGTTGTTCTAATAACACGGACTTACACTACTCTCCTACACCTGTTTCTATTCTAAATATTAAAATATTACATGTAGTTAACATTGTATGCCCATAATGGGCAGGACGTAGCGATGGAAATTTCAAAAACTGTACCACACTTGTTTACCTACTGTCCACAATAAAATGATTTGATTGATTGATTGATTGAAAAATTTAAGTTAATTTAATTTACTAAAAAAAAATCTTAATAAATACAACCATTTCAAATAAACTTTAAAAGACGGAAATATTACTTTTATTTTTACCGTGAAACTTGTGCATTTCGGATAAAAATGTGTACAGTATTATCTAAACAAAGAGTTTAATTTTTATATTCAGAAGAAACAATTCATCTGTGACCAGCGTTGAAAAGATGCGATATGACGCTTTTAGACGCTTATTTGGTTGGTCGTAGCCTTGTAATCATTGATCGCAAAAACAGCGTAGTTTATTTTTTAATTTACAAATGTAACATGATCAGGATTTCATTGTAATATGATATGCTGTACAAGGACATCCTATATAGTGGGTAAATTTAGAATAAATAATTAGCGACTCCTATTTGGCGGTCAAAATTCTAACGTAATATATTTTGTCAAAAGGTTTACCACTATGATACTAATTAATGTGTAACTTAAATCACACGTAAGATTAGCATTTCTACACTTGATTTTAAATTTAACTCACCGTGGACTGAAAATACTATGATTCGAGCATTCAGGATATTTATTTCGTACGCTGATATTCACCATATTTATATCGACTATGCATGGGATCGTGGTCACGGCTGAAAAACTCATTGAAATCTCAGGCTACGTGCGTGCAGTGGAATGAAGTTTTATCCTTACATTAGCTGTGGTCCGCGGTTTCACCCGCGTTAATTTATGGAAAAAAAGCAAAAAAAAGCAAAGCAACAACCCATAATTGTCCCACTGCTGGGCTCGGGGTCTCCTCTCACAATGTGAGGGGTACAGGCCATAGTCTACCACGCTGGCCAAGTGCGGATTGGTAGACTTCACACACCTTTGAGAACATTATGGAGAACTCTCAGGTGTGCAGGTTTCCTCACGATGTTTTCCTTCACCGAAGCAAGTGATAATCAACTTGTAATACGCACATAATATTTGAAAATTAGAGGTGCGTGCCAGGATTTGAACCCGGGCCCCCGCGTTCGGGAGACCAACGTTCTAACCACTAGGCTATCACTGCTCTTTTATGGAAAAAACTAACTATTAAATATGTATATGATGTTATATTTTTATTATTATATACATATGTGTATAGCCTATAGCCATCCTCGACAAATGGACTATCAAACACAAAAAAAAATTTCAATTCAAACCAGCAGTTCCTGAGATTAGCGCGTTCAACCAAACTCTTCAGCTTTATAATATTAGCATAGATATCAATATACACATCAATAAGATGAAATATCTCCTTCAGCAATACGCCGAGCAACTGGGCATTCCATTCCTGGAGACATCGGCGAAGAACTCGTCGAACGTGGAGCAGGCGTTCATGACAATGGCGGCGGAGATCAAGAGCCGCGTGGGCCCGCCGTCGGCCGGGGCGCAGCCCGCGGGCGCCTCCGTCAAGATCGACCAGGGCCGGCCCATCGACACTGGCAAGTCGTCTTGCTGCTGAACTCAGCGCACGTGGTGAGTTATATATAAAAAAGACTTTTCTAAAATACCTTTTAAAATACTTAATACTTTTATTTATTTATTTATTATGTTACACCAACACAGTAAGCACTATGGCAAGCATAACAATTATACAGCATTGAGTAATAGCTAAGTGTTATTTAACTTACAGGTGTAAACCACATTACATTCAGGCAACATTGCGCAATACATAAAGGAAAGAACATTGTATATAAAATAAATTATGAATAATGAAATTGTATAAAAAATGTCTACAGTCTATGTGTAATGTTTTAAAATACCTTTTAAAATTTGTGCTTGTGCCGGTGGCCTCTGAGGAGTTCCCTTGTCTGGAGCAAACCCTAAGCGTAATATCAGGTCATCTAAACTGATCTTATAAAGAAAAAAGTTTTGATTTTTTGTTTGTTTGTAAGGGGCCATCCATAAATTACGTCACACTAATTTCATGACTTTTTGATCCCTCCCCCATCCTTGTCACAGCTGGTCACATTTGTGAGACCTCCCCCCCCTAGTGTGACGTCACATATTATAAAATTTTACACCTAGAAATTATTAAATTAAAACAGCAGTCCAGAAATAAGTTTTATTTTCATTATTTATTTTTTATTATTTGCCTATACATACTAATTATTCCATTTTGAAATGTGATTTCACGAAATTAATGACCCCTCCCACCCCTTGTCACACAATGTCACTACATCGACCCCCAAATGTGTGACGTAATTTATGGATGACCCCTATAAGGAAAAATAAAACGAACTTTACCCTAGAGCAGAGGTTCCCAAACTTATTTCGTCTAACGCCCACTTTGAAAATCAGTTATTTTGTAGCGCCTCCCATTTTATTTCACTTTAAAAGCATCAATAACATATTAGTCTCGCATGGAGTTCAATTAAATCTATATCTAAACGAGACTTTTCTTACCGGAGAGAGGAATAATAATGCAACTTTACAATATTAAAGTGTATCTTTTATTAAAAATTCTTAAATCACATCACCGCCCCCCAATTTTCCCTGGCGTTATCGCCCACTGGGAAATATTGCCCTAGAGTTTTAAATATGCGTAATGACAGCTGAATAAGCCTGTCGCACGGTATTTTATTGCGTAATAAAATATGTAACTTGTTACTTTTCAGGTTGGCGGCGCGGCGGCGGGCGCGGGCTGCCACACCCGTTAATTAAAATGCAATTACCACAAAACGTTTCATGATCGTCGCATCCTTATTAATATAAATAAAGTATAAATAATTTAGTGTCGAGTGCCGACCGGCTCGTCGTAAGCTAACTTCTCTTAAGTTGCTATCGTTAGTTAAACGGAACGAGGTGAAATGGATGGGTGTATGATTATACATGTTTATATATATAATGAATATCGTAGGTTAATTTCGTGCTGTTAAAAAATGTGAATTTTTATGCAGTTTATAAAGCCGAGAGCAACGCGGTTGACGGAAATTTCCAAGTGATTTTGTACGGTCTGGAGATATCTAGCATCGAGTCTCGACTGGGTCTAGGTCAGATTTGCGAAATCGGTGCATTGAATGAAGCACAACATTATCTGTAACAAAGAAATTGTATTTATTTGTTTCATCTGACCTCGCCCATTAAGAGGGAGCACATAGAGCACTGAAGTTGTCTTCAAGCTGTCCATTACGAAACGTAGGCTAACTTTTAATTATATTCCAGCTTCTGTTGCGATTTAATTTCCAAAAGTTCACGGTACTAACTATAAACATATATCTTCGTATGCACCGAGTGTTAATATTCCATATATTTTAATGTATCGATCTATTCGTACTGAGGTTGTGCTGTGTTCAAAATTTTGTGTTAGAATTTCTTTAATACACTCGTAATTTTTAACACAAAATTGTAGATATAGCTGATCGGCCTTAGAGAATTAGACGTATAGTGAACTCGTAGTATTGATTACAACCGAGCGGGGAGCATAGTGTTATTGAAAGACAAATTATATGGAAATCACACCACTATTGTGATAATTTTAATGAGGATCCGCTGTTTTAAATGCCAGCCAGTTTAAATTTCATCTTAAATTATTGTCATTATGTATTAATCCTAGATATATTTTTGTCTAAGCCGTGATATAAGAGAGCTGGGATTTAAAACACTGGATACATATAAAATTATTGAACTGTTTCTCAATTGTAAGTTACACAAGTACATTGTTATTTTTGTACTGTCGTGTCGGGAATTAAGTTTACTTAAATCAATCCGCTAACCCACTGTAATTCTGTATTAAGGGTTTCTTAGAAATTAAAACAGTATGCTATTAAAAGGATGTTTTATTTGTTCGCCTTTTTTAAATATCTAGCTATAGTATCTTTAAATGGTCTGTTTGACCGAGACGCAATGTATTGTAATGGCAATAGGTTTCTTGGAGTTCGATGCACAATAGCACCCATGACCAGAGTACAAATATTTATCTGTCACATAAATATCTACCCCGGCCGGGAATCGAACCCGGGGCCCCTCGCTTCGCAGGCAGGGTCGCTACCAACTAGGCTACAAAGTTGTCGAATATCGAGTAATATTGTCGAATTCTGAGGGTATAACATTGCATTAATTACCAAAGTGTATTTTTTTTCAACTGTGATAAGTGAGAGCTATTTACAAAGGTTGTGTGGGTTCCTTTTGGCACAGAGTACTTAAACACTGCTTTTGGTTGACTAAGCATGAGTGATGAATAACCCCTTAGCATTAGATGGCCCGTGGCATGGAAATATGGGGATACACCCGGCCCAAATGCATGTCATAGATGATGAAATAAAAAAGTTTTACATTGTCGCATCGTCACAATTTATTTTACATATTATTTGTCTAGCAACAACATCGCATCATGTACTCGTAGTCATGGCAGAGGCCGTGTAAATTGAGTGGACATTGTAGAAATTCTGGGCACAGGACTGGCAGCTTATCTAGAAACAAACAAAATACTTAACTTAGCTATCCAAATAAATATGAAGTCGATTGTCGATCTTCTCAGGTGTGTTCACTTCACCCTTATATATCTTATTTTATGATCGGGTGAAAAACAAACGCACGTTTGAATGAACAACAAGTTTATTAAAATGGTTTGGCGAGACAGATTGGATTTACTGCAGCAAAATAGATTTTCTATTTTTACGTCAAAATTAATGCCATAAATTGTATTTTGAATTTGATGCCTCTGATAATCCTCAGTAGCTGCTGCAATATAAATCAGATAAATAGCCTATTATTAAAAATCCATTTACCACCTGAAGAAATAAACACCTTACTTTACAATTACTCACAGAATATTTATATTCGTCGGCTCGTCGCGGATTGAACAGGCTATCCGAAATAAGGAATCCCGGTGCAAGAATCATTAAAAAACTAAAAAAAATATTGTACTACCTAAAGCACGAGCACAACCGCAGCAAAAGCCGTGTATGACCGCTTCATCGTCTTCGCATCCTCTCGCCGGACATCCGTTACACCATAATCCTATTCCAAGCCATGGTAAGTTCCCTGGGTAAAATAAATATTAACAATAATTGTTGACAAAAAATAACCGACTTCAAAATTAGGGATAAAAACTACTTTTCAGATCTTGCTCAAATTTAAGTGGGACCACATGACAAGCACCAGCTTTCGGTTAAAAAAAGAATCATCAAAATCGGTTCACCCAATCGAAAGTTCTGAGGTAACAAACATAAAAAAAGAAACAAAATACAGACAAAAATACCTCCTTCTTTTTTGAAAACGGTTAAAAAGATTAATATTTTATCTATGAGAGAAAAATCTACTGGATTATGTAATCAATTCAATTTCGGGTCAAACTGGGACGGTCGGTAGACTAGGATGTCGTAAGTGGCGACAGAAGCTCCCCAGCTTAATACTGGTATTATTTTTCTATGAACGCCACCTGGCTGGCTACAATCATATTCCTTGAGTCTACAGTCTTAGTTGACTCAGCTGCCACGCGACTTCCAGTTGTCGGTATATTATACTGAAATTTTTCAAAATATGAAACAAACATTTAAATTTTTTTATGGGTGACACTGATACAACTAATAAAGGATGAGATAAGCGTTATTAATTTTTTAAACGAATTACGTTAGTTTCAATAAACAATCGACTTTAAATGTTATTTTTCATTTTAAAATTATCGACATTGTTTATCGATATTTTTAAAATTTCAGCCTTGATGCAGTGGTAACGGGTAAACACGAATTACCCGCGCACTCACCGCTGGGTGAACCCAGTGGGTGTACGAGAAACGGCTCTTTCTTTCTTCTCTCTTCTTTATTGAAAACACATCGATGATGGTAACGCATTTAGTGTTAGACAATTGATGACAATGACGAAGGGTGAACAAGTGGTTAGTACAATCGTGGCTCATCTGCTATAAAATAATAAAATCCAGTAGATACCCATTGAAGTATAATGCCATAGAACAGACAGCTTGAACAAAGTGTGTCCCGCCCGGGAGGTTCCATTTTCAAAATTGAGCCCTCGTTCTCCTTTCAAAATCGAACGAATCCATTGAAGATTGATGCCACGTGGCGCCAATTCATTGGGACATACATGGTGTTCGCGATGTCGGTTCTATACGCTAGTAATAATACTACAATGTAGATACCACAAATAATACTTACATCTTGGTGATTTCCTTACTCCATTCACAGCTTCTGAAGTATGGAAATACAGCGCAAAAACATCAGATAAAACTAAAACTATAAATATAAAGCTTAGCAACTCTTTCTTCAGGTCCATTTTGTTAAATGTGCCCAAATTAAGTGGCTGACATATTATATAGGACAGCCTAGTCCCGAACTAATTACAGGTAATTAGTTGTAGGTCAATGCTACTAGATAAGAAAATATCGTCGCTATTTCTAAGAAAATTAAAGTCTTGTGCTTTGCTTATGGCAACAAAACTAATTATACTTGAAGGAGCAGCTATAGTTGATAAAAATTTTCGTATGACATACATAATTGTAATGATTAGCGGTCATCGAGGCTATGGTGGTTGTACTGAGATCATCATTCAACCCTACTTGGGGTGGGCCACTAGTTTAGAAATAAAATCTTAATACACTCGTACAAATCCAATATGAAATGAGATTTTATGACAGTAATAATATTATTTAAGAGGCATTAAGGCAAAATTCTTTTTATTAAATTAAAACATTTATTTCTAAGTGGAAATAATGCTTAGATATATTGAAAATCACAATAAAAAAACATATTTAAACAAAAATCAATGGTAAAATTATTATCACAACATACCTTAGAACATAGAAAACAAATGCATGTTAACAATATGACTAGAATTCAATATGTATCACAAATACTTACACTTACTTAAGACAATAAAAACACAACTCCAAAATTATGGAGGATTTTATACCAAGTTTATCTTTGGCCATTTGACATTTATAATGTTTTTTAACTATAAATAAGTTAAAACAAAAGTTGATAACAAATAAAGTCATGTTAAAAATATGACTAGAATTCAATATTTATCATTTAAATATCACTTATACATAACTAAGAAAAAATACAACCCCAAAATCAAGGAAGATTTTATAACAAGTATATATCTTTGGCACTTGGAATGTAATATTTTTTGAACTATAGATAAGTTAATACTTAATTAAACCAAGGTCCAAATCACATTACATAATTACTTGTATACTAAAACATCAATATTTAACACACCTTAGATAATAATACCTTTACTAATGTAAAGTTTCAAAAGTGATAAATGATTTATTTGTATTACAAATGCATAAAAATTCTACTGTTATTTAATGGCAGTATCACACATTTGTGATTACTCAATTATTCAAATACATTTAACACTCTGGAAGATGCTAATTTGGCCTCCAATGGATAACTATTCCGAAATAAAGTAGGTAATTTAGTTCAAAGTAATTCAACTTGTGTGCGTTTATTATTAGTCAAAGTATACCACTGAGGAAACATTGATATTTGAACTGTTTCTTTTATGTTTAGATTATGTGAAGAAAGATTTCTTTACGTGTTCGAGTGAGAAGAGAAGATCGTAACAAACCCATAAGAAGGTGAGAGAAGGTGAAATTTCCTTATTCACTATGTCTTAGACGGAGGCTCGTTCTATGAGGTCAGTGGCGATGGAGTCCCGCCGCCGCAGCGACAGCGGCGCCCGCGGGGTGGCGGGCAGCAGGGCTCCGCCCTCACACTGCTTGTTCCCCAGACAGTTGCAAGAGCAAACCTGTAATTTAATTCATAATGTCCTTCTTGTAACCATTGGCTGTCACTACAGCGTTTTACTTAATACATTGAGAAGTAGCTACCACAGTTGCCAGCCAGTTGGGAATTTGAGTGACTGGAAGGAACTAGATATTCAACGTGAGGATTATGCTGCTTAAGATAGGGCCTGTAAACCTCTTTTATTTGAACCCCAAAATCATCATATGTTGATTTTCAAGGATTCATACAAATGGGTCTAAATAAATTTCTGTCTATTTCCGAAAACATATACAGAAGTTAGTGATGAAATAAACATAAAGAATTTATTATTATTATTATTATTTAATTATAGACGAGCGCTAAACTGATGTGTCTATATCAATATTGCAGAAAAATTATTTTTGCTGTAGTGATAGCTTCTGATTTCAACCAGCTATCGAGTCGGTTTTTAAACGCATTAATTGAAGGAGAGGAAATAATTTATTCAGGTAACTTGTTCCAACTCCAAACCACTCCATTACTTAGGAAGTTATGTGCAGCTGTTTTACAGGTTGGTGCTCTATACAATTTTATTTGGTACAGAAATAAATCCATTGTATGTACCTACCCAAAAAATGATAAAATTGCACAATATACTCACCGAAGCTTGGTCATCGTGAGACCGTTGGCGACTAGCGATGGCGTGACCGTCGATGGGCAGCAATGTCCTTGAGCCGTCCTTGTCTTCATCACGAGCATTCTCTTCAGCTTGCCTGGACAAATAATTTATTACAATGAGCGTCTTTCGTATTATATCTGTCAGTAGGTATAGTAACAATTTATGTTAAAATTCTTAGACCTAACGAGTACAGTTGTACTGAATATGATACGAGTTCTATCAATCTGTTTGTTTTCAATATTTGTATTGTAATATACTTAATGCATGCACCGAAGTAAGCCCTAGGCCTACCCAGTTATCTGAAGAGATCAATGCCCTGTATTCAACCATTAATCGGTTAAGACCATTGGCGTGCCTAGGCCATAGAACAAGGCAAGCCCAGTTGTATCGTACAGCCCAGGATCTCGGTATCTTTGTCCCGACAATACAGAACACTCCATTCCATACATATATGTACCAACAAACAATATGAGTGTTAACAGCTGCAGAGTGATGATAGTAAAGCAATGGTAGTAAGCTGGGCATTTTGGCTTGTATGGCTGTACCGCCACTGGTTAAGATACTTACATAGTCATGAATCTCAGTACCAACAAATTGATACTAGCCGCGACCACTGCCAGACCAAACAGGATGAACACCAAGCTGAGAGCCACATAGCCTGGTTTGCTGGTCAGCGCTTGGTCATTCTGCAACAAACAAAAAATTTATAGTTGAAAAGGGACAAGCAAACAACCTTAAACAATAATATCTCAGTTTGAACAATGTGTTGCTTTTAGAATGAACAATGTTCTAAGCCTCCTGTAAGTCAATAAATTTTTAAATATGCATGACAGGCAAATAAGACAAAAAAAGTTATAGAAAATTAAACCAAGTTAAAACCTATTTCTTTTTTTGTTAGAACGATGGCACACATAGTTGTTATATTAGAAAAATTCCATAAACAGTCAAAAGACTTGAAGAAAAACTGCTCTGAACTTATTCACCTACGGGTAATATAATGGCTTGTCTTCTTACCTGAAGTGCAACATAATCACCAAATCCAATTGTCGTGAGGGTCACAAAACAATAGTAGAAACTGTCAAAGTAACTCCAACCCTCGTAGCGAGAGAAGACTGCAGCACCTTTTAACAACAAAAATAAGCAATGAAACATATGACATATTTTTTTAGAGTTTAAGATTTACAACTAAAAAAAGCTTGTTTGCTGGCTACATCCCAATTATATTATATACAAGATATGCCAAGACGGCACTGAAATTATGTCAGTTGAATTTAGACAAGTGTAGTGATTTCAATTCAGACAGTCGATAGCTGCCTCTGAGTGAGGCCGTCTAGTTGTCTTTTTCACTATTATGGTTGTAACGTGCTAATTGGCAATGCTTAGCCCGTTACTAAATTTAATTCGTGAATTAGTTTATTTCAGATAACATTGCCCATGGAGCAGTGATTTATTTGCTATCTGTGGCCAATGTTGCATTTAAAGTAATATTTAGTTGATCTGTGTATTTATATCACAGATTAATAATTCATTTCATTTGTCTGTGGTTAGGAGTATCTAAATTGGATGGATTAAAATTTAATAAAATAATAATACAAATTGAATTCAAATAATTTAATATATTCGAAAGTGGTGTATTTGAATAAAACAATTAATTTTACTTAGTTTTCTTTTATTTTAAATATAAATGCATAGGGCTTTACGATATTGTAAGTGACATCTATGGATCCATTTCTGTTAGCGCATTCTTGAACGCAGCCGTAGACTCCGGAAATCTTCCGTCTGAAACGTCAATGTTGACAACTTGCTTTTCGTCTTTCGCCATCACCATGGCAGATCAAAAATTGTGATCGATTTTGTTTATTTATATATCCAAGGCCATCTGGCCTGGAAATTCAAACAGAATACCCTGATGGGTTCTGTAACATTTATTGAATATTAAAACCCCGCAATAATGCTTTATTTTCGGCTTTCTTCTACGCGGCTTGGCGGGACGCTGCTATCTTTAATTTCCAAACTGAAAGCGCGATAATCGCGGTGAGTTTAATAAAACTTATATTTTTCAAAATAAAATTTGGTTAATTTCGACAATCTACTAATAAAGATTATTTTAATTGTTTCAGCTTTCAGTAGAACTTTCAGTAAAGTGTCAGTTTTTCGGTACTTATTATTTACGTATTATAAATAGTTTCAGTGAGTGAATACTTTTCAGTACTAGTTTCAGTACTATTTTAAGAATACTTTCAGTATTATTTCAAGAAATAGTTTCAGTGAGAAACTGATAACTTCAGGTTTTCTTAGTAAGAGTTTTCCATAGTGATTCCAATTTACATTGGATGTTTTTTTATTTCTTTAAAATGCCTTCGGGATTTCCATTATCAAACCCTTCTCCGGGTGAACTTTGACTTTGTGCCTGGGAGTACATCTGAGCTGACTGCAGTGATCTTGAGGCTGACGGTATGTGTTCATAGATGGTCGACCTCCGTTAAGAAGATATCCTGTAAGTTACATTTAGTTTAACTTTAATTTAGAGGTAATACTAAGCGAGTCACAAAATTCTAACGAGGTACATCCATTTAGTTTTACTTGGCTAATTTTGTAACTTGATGCTGTTCTATTTCCTGGTGTACCTGAATAAACTGTATTGTTCACCATTCTTTCTTTTATTGGTCTCTCAACTCAGCACACTTAAATAAGACAAAAACCTGCCTTGAGATTAAAAGTCCTGATATCCGTTGGCTATTTATCGCCCGAGCCCTACCAGGTAAGCCCTATGACCAGTGGCGCCCGATTTGTTTTACTTTTGTTTGTATTTCTTTAAATATCTGGTCATACCGCCCATAACACCGGCCCGCACGGTAAGCTCGGAGCCCTACTTTATTTTTATTTGCATGTCCTTGGCATCGGTTTTTTTTCTTTCCATTAGAACTGGCCCCTTCAGCCAGCCTTGACAATTACTTATGACAATTGGCGTACCAAACAGGGACGCTACATTAGTATATATTAAATTTTTTTTATTACATTTGGCGACCTGCGAACAGGAACTTGATACTTTCTTATTTAATATAATGTGTGGTTGAGTTTTGAGTTGACATTGCTTGCTGTGACTCACTTAGTTTATCTGACTTATATTGTACTTAGCTTGAAAATAAACTGTTAGGAAGTGTACATTTTCTTTGTATTCCCCTGTTTATGACATGTTCTGTGAATTGTTGGTATTGCAGTTTCTTTAGGCAATACTTTGTTTTGATATATACTTAGTTTATTATTTTTTTCTTTTGTTGCACACCTGTGCAATACTTTTGTTTTGTGTCAATATAGAAATATAACATACAAAGTTTTCAATAGTAAAGGAACATCTAGAATCTATGTTTTGAGGCCTATTCATATAATATAATAACATTAACTAACAATAAGTTGTTTATTGCTAGTTAAACTTGTCAATTTAATAGAACAATAGTAAGTAATAGAACAATAATGCACAATACATTATTCTACACAAATTAGTAATTGTCTAAGGTAGTATATACTTGATTACAGTAATATTATAGTAACTTCATATTAGAGAAAGATTATATTGCAATAAATAAGTAATTATAATCTTCCTCTTCAGTAATAATAAAATAGAACATACTTTTGAATAATTGTTAAATAACAACTATAAATTGCATTTGAAACATACTTAAACAATAGTTACTAAAGTGTTCATTTGTCATTAATTATCATTAAAAGGTTCACTTTGTTTCTTAATAAACTTAGTTTTCTTAAATATAACTTGATATTGTTGGAATTGTTAAGAATAGTAATTGCATATAAAGATAATAGTTGATATCTGTTGTAAGGTTAACTTTGAGTACAAGTGGAAGTAATATTGTTGTTTTATACATAATATTTGATATTATTGGTTGTTAACATGGATGATAATATAGTGTCTGTTGAGAATAACTCTGATAAACAGAATGTTGTTGCGGATGTACCTCAGTCTCAGTCGCAGAATTATTCACAGTTTGTGAACTTACTTGACAATGTAACAAATTCACCACCTTCGAACAGAGGATTACAATCTAATGAAACAAATTCATTACATCCAATTGTGAACAATCATTATCACCAAAAACATTTTGATTTTTCTAAATTGGGTATAACATTTGATGGTCGTTCTTGTCCTCTTGAATTTCTGCAAAGGATTGATGAGTTGAAACCAGTTAAAGGATATACAGACTTCCAGTGTTTGTTGGCTTTGCCGGTGCTGCTTTCTGGTATTGCGTTGAAATGGTACAGAGGCAGGAAGGATACTATATTGAGTTGGTCACAATTCCAAACTGAGTTGTTGGATTTCTTTTTACCTAGGGATTATTATTTCCATTTAGAACAGGAAATTAGGAACAGGAAACAAAAACCAAATGAAACTTTGAGTGAATTTATTATTGATGTCATGGATCTTTCTACAAAATTGCGTACACCTTTATTGGAACATACACTATTAGACATTATTAAACACAACATGTTGCCTGAGTACTCATTTCATTTAATTGGTAGGTGTGTTTTATCACTTAATGAACTCATTCAGTTAAGTAGGGAAATTGAATCTTTTAAATTACATAAACACAATCCTTTTGGTACAAATTATATTAAAAGGGAACTCAAACCTATTACTTATCCTGCGAGTAATCAAATTACAGTTTTTTGTCATAAGTGTAAATCTTCTGGACATAGTTACAGAGAATGTAAGAAGTTTGTTGGTATTAAATGTTTTAAATGTGGGAAACCTGATGTTCTTACAAAAAATTGTGACAAGTGCAATTCTTCTAAAAATGTTTCTTCTCTGATGGATACCTGCGATCAAAAAAACGGGTAAGGCTCCGTTGTAGCCAACTTTCGAATAAAAGCGATCGGTTTACAACGGAATTTGAAACTCAAAAAGATATTAAACCTTCTACTGATATTAAAGAAAATTTTATTGAAGCTCAAGTGGCTACACTTTGTAGGAATACTGATAAACGTCCTTATATGTGTTTCACAGTTAAGGGTCGTGAATTTTTGGGATTATTAGACAGCGGTGCACAAATGAATGTATTAGGCAACGATTCTCACTTAGTTTTCTTAGATATGGGTTTTACTTTGAATAAGATTACTTCATCTGCTACTACTGCTGATGGTAAGCTGCAAGATATTATTGGTTATATTGAATTACCTATTAAATGTGCTAAACGTGTTAGATTGTGTAGATTTGATATCATACCGTCGATAGCCATTGATGTTATTCTCGGCATGGATTTTTGGATTAAATTTGACATATTTTCTAAATTAAGTAAAGAAATTTCTTTTGTGAATTCTGATGGTAAACCTTTTGAGATAGCTTCAATTATACCTGCATCTGGTTTAACTTTGGATGAACGTCAACGTTTAGACGAAATTACTTCAAAATTTGAGAATATTTCATATGAACACAAAGGTTTAGGTAAAACTGACTTGGTACAGCATAAGATTATTACAGTTGGAGAACCTATTAAACAGAGATATTATCCTTTAAGTCCTGCTCGTTTGAAAGAATTAAATGTCGAAATTGATAAAATGTTGTCTGAAGGTATTATCCAACCCTCTAAATCACCATGGAGCAGTCCTTTAGTTCTGGTGACGAAGAAGGATGGTACGCTTCGAGTTTGTTTAGATTCACGTAAGTTAAATTCAGTAACTGTTAAAGATTCATATCCACTCCCCTATATTTCTAGAATTTTGGTAAATCTTAGAGACGCACGCTTTCTTTCTTCCATTGATCTTTCTAAAGCATTCTACCAAATTATGTTGGAGGAATCTTCTAGAGAGAAAACTGCTTTCGTTGTTCCTGGCAGGGGCTTGTTTGAATTCGTAAGGATGCCATTTGGTGTAACAAATGCTCCCGCAGAATTACAAAGGCTTTCTGATAAACTTTTCGGTCCAGAGTTTGATGATAAATTATTTTGCTTTTTAGATGACCTTATTTTAGTATCAAAAGACTTCGAAAGTCATTTAAACCTTTTAGAAAAAGTATATAACAGATTTAAAGATTCTGGCTTAACTATTAATTTGACTAAATCTGAATTTTGTAAAGAGAAACTTAAATATTTAGGGTATGTTGTGGACAAGGATGGACTTCATACGGATCCTGATAAATTAGAGGTTATTAAGAACTTTCCAACACCTAGATCTGCTAAAAATGTTCGTAGCTTTATTGGCATGTGCTCATACTATCGTAGATTTATTCCAAATTTCTCTGATTATGTTGCTCCGTTAACTAAATTAATTGGCGGTAAAAGAAACGTTAAGGTTAAATTTGTTTGGAATGATCAGGCTGAAGAATCTTTTCAATATCTTAAAAATGCTTTAATTACAGCACCTGTGCTTAGATGTCCTGATTTTAATAAACCATTTTCTATTCATTGTGACGCTAGTGGCTTTGCAGTAGGTAGTGCATTGATGCAAGACGATGATGAAGGTCAATCACATCCTGTAGCTTATTTTTCTAAATTATTATCTAAATGTGAGAAAAATTATAGTGTAACGGAGAGAGAATTATTAGCTGTTTTGTTATCAATAGAACATTTTCGTCCTTATATCGAAGGCACTGAATTTACAGTAGTTACTGATCATGCTAGTTTAAAATGGTTGATGAATTTAGCAAATCCTTCTGGTAGATTAGCCAGATGGGCAGCTCGTTTGTCGCAGTATAAATTTAATGTAGTTCATAAAAAGGGTAAAAATCATACAGTACCTGACGCCTTGTCCAGAATTGATATTTCGGCTATTAGTGCATGTCCAGATGATATTGATGATCCTTGGTATAGAAAAATGTTTACTGATTGTCAAAAATTTCCTTCAAAATATAAAACGTTTAAAGTAGAAGATGACATCTTGTTTAAGTTTGTTAAACCTAAATATTCTTTAAGACAAAATTTAGCTTGGAAAATTGTTGTACCTAGAGAACATGTTTTGGATACCATTCGTAACAATCATGATGATGTAAACTCCGCTCATTTCGGGATTCATAAGACAATTGAGAAATTAAAAACACATTATTTTTGGTCAAAAATGTTTAATGATGTTAAGGAATACATTAATAACTGTGACACTTGTAAAGCATATAAACATTCAACATCCTCACCATTGGGTTTAATGACCAATCCTAAATTAGTTGATCGACCTATGACAATGTTGTCTATCGATATTATTGGACCGTTACCTAAATCATATTCAGGTCATATTAATATTTTGTCAATAGTAGATGTATTTTCTAAATATTGTTGGATATTTCCACTTTATCAAGCTACGACTAGATCAATTATCAAAATTTTGGAAAAGGAAATATTTTTAAAATTTGGTTGTCCTAAAATACTAATTTGTGATAACGGTAGGCAGTTCATTTCAAAAATGTTCAGAGATTTCATAAGCGATTATAATATACCAAAATTATTTTATAATACACTTTACACACCTCAAAACAATCCTGTAGAAAGATTCAATAAGACAATTGAAACTTGTATATCGTGTTATGTTGACACAGATCACAGAACATGGTCGAGGTTTTTGCCTCATATTCAAGCCGCTATCAACGGTACTGTTAATTTGGTTACTGGATACACTCCTAACTTTTTGATGTTTGGTAGGGAGATTTATTTGGATGGTACTCTTTATAAATTTAGTTCTATTTCTGACCCTTCAGAAATTACTATTGAGGATCGTTCTGGTTATTCTCAACTTCTTTCTTCACTGGAGGATATTTTTAGGAAGACTGTTGACCACCTGGCCAAGTCTTATAGGAAAAATGCTCTTTATTATAATTCTAAGCGAAAAGCTATTTCTTACGATGTTGGTGATATTGTGTGGAGAAGAAACTTCGTACAATCCAACGCTGCTCACTATTTTTCTTCTAAATTAGCACCTAAGTTTATAAAATGTAAAATTGTGGAAAAGGTTTCTGATAATGTATATGTTTTAAAGGATTTGTCTAAGAACACTGTTGGTAAATATCATGTTAAAGATATTCTTAAAATTTAATATTCTTTCGGCTTACATAAATTTTGTTGAGTAAGAAGAAGTTGTAGATTGTCTTCTTGGGTAATTGGCTTTATGAATGTGGAAGAATGAGGTGAAGTATGGAAGATAAGCCATTGTTAGTGTGAAGTATGTTAGGGCCTAAGATTACATTCTTATTTCTTGATCTTCTTGCATGGTTAACATCTTGATCCATGAATACTCACCATTATTAGAAATCATTTAGGCTTTCAAAATCATAGAAGGATAATGTGCAGCTTAATGTCGTAAGGACTCCTATTTTATTCTACTTTGCTCTTGATAAGTAATTTTGTTTTACCCCAAGTTTTGTTATATTTTAATTTTGTTTTGCTTTTGTCCTTAACCTTCTTGGGGGGGTTTTATTTTTGTTGTGTGTAGACTTATTTATGACCTACCTAGGTTATTTTGTTGGTGCATGTTTCTTTAGTCTAACTAATTCTAAGGGTAGTTTTAGTCCTAGTTTAGGCGACCTTGTGTCCGTTCCCGGATGTGACTTTTGCGCACTTACCATTTACTTCTTGATTCTTAGGTCAAGAAGCTGACTTTGGTGTTCTACACACACTCTTTTGTGATGTCACCTGACACACACTCTTTGCTTTGTCTTGAAGATTCACCTGAATTTTCATATTTCGGTTTTCCGCCGGAATTTTGTTTTTCTGTCATCTTTTCCAGATGTGCAGTTTTGTTTCGCTGTGTTTAGTTCGTTGATGCGGGGCGAAAGTCTTCGTGTTAACCAGTTGCATACTAGACCAGTGATTCTTTTGTTTTGGTTCTTTCGAATCACTTTTGAGTATTCTTAGGTACTCGTTTTGTTTTTTTTTGTCATCTCACCTGAGGTGTACTTTTGTTTATCCCTGGAGTAGTTCGTCGACGTGAGACAAATGGTCCATCACTTCGATCAGGTGCATACTAACCCAGAGATTTTTGTTCTTTTTGCTTTGGTAAATTTTGACTTTGCCTTTTGCATTTGGTCTTTGACTTTGTTATTTTATAATTGTTGGTTTTTGACTTTGTCATTACTTGTTTTCTTGGTCAGTTCGTTGACGCAAGGCAACTTGCCCATTGCATCAATCAGTTGCAGACTGATCTAGAAATCTATTCTTTTGCTTTACTATGTTTTCCACATAGTTTTTTTTTTTCTTTGAACGTTTTTGCTTTACTATGTTTTCCACATAGTTTTTGAACTCTTTTGCTTTGCTATGTTTTCTACATAGATTTTGAACTCTCTTGCTTTGCTATGTTTTCCACATAGACTTTTGTTTTATTAGGGATGGTTTGTCAGTGAGGTGCTTGAATGTACACACTGTACCAGTTGCATACCAACCTTATTATTTGTACTTTTACTACACACTTGTGTAACTGGTTATTCGTTCTTTTACTACACACTTGTGTAACTAGTTTAGATTTTGCTTGGTTTATATTTTACTTGTTATCTAAATTTTGCTTGGAGACTCGGTTCACATTTTCGCGGCTAGTTGGCTCATCGGAAAGGTCAGTTGTAGACCAGTTCCAAGGTTCTCATTTGTTTAGGTTATTTCTTGTTTAGGATACATGCGAGCTGTTATACAGATTTTTAGTACTTATTCTTGCAGCATGTCGTCCTATTCTTTTGAATATTTCATTCCTTTTTGGTAGTTTTGTTTACTTTTATTTTGGTGAACAATGGTATGTCTTCTAAATTGGCTTCTTAGTAGTAGGTAATTTTAAGCGAAAATTTTAGAACCTTCAGTTCAAAAATTTTCTTTTTCCTAGAAGGGGGAAAATGTAACGTGCTAATTGGCAATGCTTAGCCCGTTACTAAATTTAATTCGTGAATTAGTTTATTTCAGATAACATTGCCCATGGAGCAGTGATTTATTTGCTATCTGTGGCCAATGTTGCATTTAAAGTAATATTTAGTTGATCTGTGTATTTATATCACAGATTAATAATTCATTTCATTTGTCTGTGGTTAGGAGTATCTAAATTGGATGGATTAAAATTTAATAAAATAATAATACAAATTGAATTCAAATAATTTAATATATTCGAAAGTGGTGTATTTGAATAAAACAATTAATTTTACTTAGTTTTCTTTTATTTTAAATATAAATGCATAGGGCTTTACGATATTGTAAGTGACATCTATGGATCCATTTCTGTTAGCGCATTCTTGAACGCAGCCGTAGACTCCGGAAATCTTCCGTCTGAAACGTCAATGTTGACAACTTGCTTTTCGTCTTTCGCCATCACCATGGCAGATCAAAAATTGTGATCGATTTTGTTTATTTATATATCCAAGGCCATCTGGCCTGGAAATTCAAACAGAATACCCTGATGGGTTCTGTAACATTTATTGAATATTAAAACCCCGCAATAATGCTTTATTTTCGGCTTTCTTCTACGCGGCTTGGCGGGACGCTGCTATCTTTAATTTCCAAACTGAAAGCGCGATAATCGCGGTGAGTTTAATAAAACTTATATTTTTCAAAATAAAATTTGGTTAATTTCGACAATCTACTAATAAAGGTTATTTTAATTGTTTCAGCTTTCAGTAGAACTTTCAGTAAAGTGTCAGTTTTTCGGTACTTATTATTTACGTATTATAAATAGTTTCAGTGAGTGAATACTTTTCAGTACTAGTTTCAGTACTATTTTAAGAATACTTTCAGTATTATTTCAAGAAATAGTTTCAGTGAGAAACTGATAACTTCAGGTTTTCTTAGTAAGAGTTTTCCATAGTGATTCCAATTTACATTGGATGTTTTTTTATTTCTTTAAAATGCCTTCGGGATTTCCATTATCAAACCCTTCTCCGGGTGAACTTTGACTTTGTGCCTGGGAGTACATCTGAGCTGACTGCAGTGATCTTGAGGCTGACGGTATGTGTTCATAGATGGTCGACCTCCGTTAAGAAGATATCCTGTAAGTTACATTTAGTTTAACTTTAATTTAGAGGTAATACTAAGCGAGTCACAAAATTCTAACGAGGTACATCCATTTAGTTTTACTTGGCTAATTTTGTAACTTGATGCTGTTCTATTTCCTGGTGTACCTGAATAAACTGTATTGTTCACCATTCTTTCTTTTATTGGTCTCTCAACTCAGCACACTTAAATAAGACAAAAACCTGCCTTGAGATTAAAAGTCCTGATATCCGTTGGCTATTTATCGCCCGAGCCCTACCAGGTAAGCCCTATGACCAGTGGCGCCCGATTTGTTTTACTTTTGTTTGTATTTCTTTAAATATCTGGTCATACCGCCCATAACACCGGCCCGCACGGTAAGCTCGGAGCCCTACTTTATTTTTATTTGCATGTCCTTGGCATCGGTTTTTTTTCTTTCCATTAGAACTGGCCCCTTCAGCCAGCCTTGACAATTACTTATGACAATTGGCGTACCAAACAGGGACGCTATATTAGTATAAATATTAAATTTTTTTATTACATGGTTTTAGTTGTGCCATCCCTTTTACATAATTTACCAATGTAATAAGGATTGGTATAGTGAAACAAAAGATAAACGTGTGTGTGTTGTAGCTCAGTTTGAACAGATTTTTTGGTTGATTTGTAAGGGCATAACGTATCTATAGTTGATACAACCATAAGAAACTTTTAAAAATTACCCGTGGTTATAATGATGGAAGACAGTAAGCAACATGCAAACATGAGGTTCATCTCAGTGGCCTCTGTGGTTTCACAGCGCAAGTAGCACTTGGCACGGCGAATCACGACTGATGCGAACTTGTTCAGTCTCTCTCCAATACTCTGGAACATCACTAGCCCTAATGGGATCCCTACCTGAAATTAATTTCAAATAATTTAGGACATCACTATTACATAAAACATAATATGGTAACATGATTTCCTCAAAAGAATTATAAGTCAATTTCAGGGAGGTTGGTGATCTTTATTATTCACTATCACTTCTACTTATATATAAAAATATTTTCTAAATTATACCAAGATAGTATAACTTCTTTTGGGCATTATACATAAGTATGAATGTTGTATAAGCACATACAGTGGTGGTACAGCCATACAAGCTAAAAAGCCCAGCTTACTATCATCACTCTGCAGCTGCTAACTCTCATATTATATGTTGGTAAATATTATATGTATGGAATAGAGTGTTCTGTATTGTCGGGCCAAAGATTGCGAGATCCTGGGTTGTACCATACAACTTTGCTTGCCTTGTTCTGATGGCCTAGGCACACCACTGAGCACATACTATATTTTTGATTATATTAGTTTAAAAATAAAGACAAAATATAACATACCATAGCATATGCCATACAAAAGGCTTTCCCACCAACAGTGACAGGCGTAGAGTGTCCATACCCAATCATCGCAAGGACCACTGTAGCGAAGTAAAAGGCTCCGGCAAACTTCCACTGAGGTCCTGCTTTATGCGGCTTGTTCTCTATTATAACTATCTCTATCATGTGGTAATCTTCTGGAGTTATGTTGTACTTTCGGACCAGACCATTCTTCATATCTGAAAAAGAAATAAATATTTATAAATGGAATTGTCTGATATAAAATGTTAAATAATATGTTTATGATTATAAATGAGATGTATTTTTGTTGTAGGAAGTGGTACTTGACTGTTAATTTACAGGCTCTGCTCTGCTAAAGTTTTTTTTTTGTTATAATACCTATTTAAAACAACTTACCTGACAAGACTTCCCATCGTTTGCTTTCAGTGTCCGACTCTAAAGCATCAAAAACAGCAGCGCCAATCAGTAAATATGTAAAAGTACACACTACTAAAGAAAGAGTTCGAACATTTTGCCGTTTCATCTTCATTCCGAAAAAAATTTATTTCTTTGAACACTCAGGATTTCATAACAAAACTGCTCAAAACTGTTTATCAAAATACATATAATAGGTACGAATTTTGTTCAGTAAGTATCACTGTTATCCCGATAATTATACTATGCAAATAGTATTTAAAACAGGAGTTCAGACGGTAATCTAAGGTGATTTTCCACAGAATTGACAAAATACTCCGAGTTTTTTAGAATTTTTACATATTTAGTGAAGATTTCAGAATTTCAGTCAGGCCAGTCAGCCAATTTATTTAACGTAGTGATTAAGTACTCTGTGATTTATTTCAGATTTTCAGTTAGGATGCACGATATACATCGATGTTCGATGTAACAAACACTCGATGTAAAGTATGGAAACATCGATTTAATCCGATGTTTTTTTAATACGTCAACATCGAGTAAGCATCGATGTTTTTTATTCAATGCATCGAAGAGGTAACCCTAATCACAAAATCCACCATCAGGCCATTAGGCTAATGTTGAAAAGCATTTCCTTAGGTTTTGGACATCAAATTCACTGCCGATGACCTTCTTTTTTTAGTCCCAACGCTACTAAAAATAAAAACAATCGATATATAAAAAACATCGATGTATTTTTTGATACATCGATATTACATCGATACCACTATGCGATGCATTGTATCGAAAAAAACATCGATTTTTTTCAATGGGCATCCCTACTTTCAGTTCCTAATGTCATAAATTGAGGAAACTTCATTCATGTCAGTTGTGACTTGTAATGTCATGTCAGATGTCATTTTGATGTCATTAGCATTTATCAAAGTCTCCACAGACATATATTGAATGTAATTTATCTACGATTTGAAGAAATCATGGATGTATACTGTAACTGGATTAAGTAATTTTGTAGAGGTACCTAAGGACGGATGACGCCATAGCCTAAGGACCATTTTTCTATTGTGTCCATGTTATCTATAGTCGCATGATAAATAATTCAATTATGATCTAAGATGAATATTATAAGTACCGTAATTGTGTGGGAGTTTGCAACACTACGCCAAAAAGTTAATGCAATTTTCAGAGTGGCGATTACTGTCATCGGGGATTTGTGAAGACTGTGGTCGTCGTTTTTGTTTGTGTTGCTTAAAATGTGGTGTTGTATTATTTTCAATAATTATCAGTGACAAAATTACAATAAAAACCATTGCAATATTTTAAATTCAGTAATTTTGAAAAAAAATTAATAAAATATTTTATTTAAATATCATATCATATCTGAAGGTTGACTGGGAGAGAATGCTTTTAGCATTAAGTCCGCCTTTGTCATCTGTACGTTTGTATGGGGCATAAAGTTTTAAATAAATAAATAAATAAATAATTTTTTCATGAGAAACATTACCAATAGAAAGCATTTTAAAGAACCATATTAAAATAGGACATAATTTTTCTAAGTGTGGATACCCTACAATTATGAAGGACAACCTCAATCCGGACTGTGATTACAATTACTAGCAATGGAAGGACTCCACCATTACTCTTTGGACTCCACAGGTAATTCCGGTTAGCAAGTACTTATTTGGAAGGCTCCCAAAGGACAATCCAATTATGTATGGTATTTAAATCATATTGCAATATAATTTTCATACGGAAAACACGTGCTGATAATGAAGGGAAAAAAGAGGAATACCTAAGGGTATTCATATTTAAATTGATATATTCACTGATATATAACAGATAATCTGTGTTTGCTTCGTAATTGCGTGTAATTTCCTTGCAAATTACATTGCAAGCAATATTTAACCGACTAAAGTAGGGTTATTTAGTTACTTGCTTTATTATTTAAATTTTAATACTGGAATTCTCCTACCTGATGATTATAAACGTTGATGAATCACTATCTAATCCAATCCAACATTTCCTGTACGAATCCCACGAAATCCAACGAAACACACTGCATATCACTCAATAAAAATATCACTTTTGCTTTGGTTAATTTTTCGTTCTAACTTTTTTAATCTTTTACATAAGTAATTGATTTTCTCATGACTATTAAACTTTCTTTTAGGAATTTCACTTTAACTATAATTTTGCGCCCGTGCGAAACAGCAAAGCACTGAAACGTGAATGACGAACCGGAGAAGAGCGCGCCCCAGCCAACTGAGGTTTTATAAATCTACCCTACAAAAATTGATAATTTTATGTTCTATTTTTTATCTGCCTCCAAACTACAGTGCGAAATGGCGGATCCGTACGTGTACTATAAGTGGTGCTATGCTAATATCGAGAACGAAGCTCGAAGAATAATCCAATTTTTGAATCTGGAGCACTACATTGACATATATTATAAGGACTTGTTATAATGTCATAAGATACTTAGTTATGGAATAGTTTAAAAGACGGAATAATAAACATAGTGGCGTCCTTGTCTAACGTATGAAATAAACACAATCCAACTCTATACGCAACAATTTCGCTATACTGTCAAATTTTTCATGACCGTGTTCGCTATTTTTGTTTTATCTCTTTACTACAGTGTAAATTGTGACTTATTACCATGGTACTAAGGTACTAACTACTAAAACCCACTTTGATAAAGGAATGTCAAAGTCACGTCAAATTGGACGTTAGTAAGAACAAAACCACCATGTTTTGTTGCGTAGGTATGTACATTTTTTTCGTAGGTAAGGCAGCTTCTGTATCTCAATGGAGCACTAGCTCTGACTCTGATGCCCCGTTTACATGCGCGCGCGAGCCACGAGACTTTCCGCGAGACCCACGCGAGCCCGAGTGTGTAAACAGGTAGCTCGCGCGCGCGTGTCGGGGCTCGCAGGGCTCGCGTCGGGAGCGGTTTTTTGGGCGCGTGCCAAAGGGTCTCGCGCGAGCGCTCGCGCGGTGTTCACATACGCGCGAGCTTTATTCAACAACGGCAACTAGCGCCATACGTACGTGTTCTATTGGATTCGTATTTTTCGAAATCTTATTAACTTTTACCCAAAATTATATGAAATAATAAAATATGGTACTGAATGATAATAATAATGAACCTTAAACCACTAATAATTAGACTTCGTTTATTGAAACTAATATTATAAAGAAGAGAATTTTGATGTTTTGTTCCTTTGTTTGTAATGAAAAAACTACTGGAAAGATTTCAAAACTAGGATGCTCTTTTATTTTAAAAATAAGAATCTGTACGCAAACCAAACAGACACTGAAAAAAAGAACAGAAATTAAAACTCATCATTCTAATTCCTGCCCCAATTTAGTTAAAAAAAAAAAAATTTAGTTGCTTATTGCACTAAAAAAAGCCTAATGTACAGAAATCTACCCATAGTACAATCTACATTGAGTATTTTGTCTATAAATCATGGTAGAAAGGTTTCATTGACTGGATGCCGATGTATTACGTCAACGTGTTCCATCCTTGAACGTTCGAACGCATCTGAACGCCGCGCGCGTCTAAACACAAGATAGCGCTCGTGCGCGTAGGGGGCGTGGCTTACGGACGAGCCACGGGATGGTCCGCGAGCCGCGCGTGTAAATGAGCGGTGACAGTCCTTGAGTCTTGACGTTTTAACAGGCGTGTGCTGTCAGTTTGACAATAGACTTTAGCGTGTGTGCGTGTCTCGGCAAGTGCACGAAATCTAAATTAGAGTTGGATTTAATTACTGTGTTATACCGTAATAAACCATGAAAATTACTTGCAATAAATCCAACCCGCCATTAGGTGAATACATTTTATATTGAATAACACATGGTAACGTATTTCTGTCATGACGCCGAAAATAACTTTTTGGAACAATTCGCAGGTGGTTTGCTGGCTCTGGAGCTTTATAGAAATGAAGCTAAGAACATTGAAATACTTTGGGGAGGCGAATCAGCTGTGATTCTTCCAAACTCCTCAAAATCCCTGCCTTATGGCACCAGCAATGACTTGATACGTATTCTGGAGAATGCATTTAATAAATCGGCTAGTCCTTTAACCAGGCTTACTATGAATCATTGGCTATCTTTCAGTCTAATCCTAGATGATGAAATATCAAAGTCTATTGAGTATTTAGACAAAGTGCTGGGGCCATTGACTTATTTAGTTGGAGAAAGCTTGTCCGTCTCTGATTTGGCTGTGTTCAGTGAGTTGTATGGTGAGTAAAATGATTTAATATAAAATAAATTCTGGGAAATCTAATATTTTTCCATACAAAATATTTGTCATAAAGTATTTTACCTTTATAACCACAAGATACACTGATAAAGCATACATTTTCTGCTATCTTATTTATTGTTCTAGTACAAAGAGCCAATTTATAATCATAATCATAATCATACTCATAATCATTTATTGCTAGAACATAGTACATGCATAAAGGTGGTTTACAAAAATACATTTTAACCTTATGTTCTACCTCTTTGGGCATGCAAATTGTCACACATGACTCTAATAAAATTAATACAATATTATTAAATTACAATTATAAATTATCGAAATAAATGTCAATTGATTATTAGATACTATTAAAATGTCAAAATGTCCCACAGTTTTAATAAATTATAACGTGATAAGTTTATAAAATATATTTATTAAACATTATTAGACAACATAAAAAAATATATAAATATCATTTAAAGAACCAGTTTTTTCCAACTGCCAATTACACATTCAAAAGTTCTCCAAAAAGCCTTGTAAAGTAGTCTGAATAACATATTTTTTTTATAAACATAGAGAACAGGATTAACTTTGTAATGTACTCTCAATTGTTCAGTTTCCAGTAAGTTCAAGGAATTGTCTGAAAAAACTCCTCCTAAGAATATCCTAAGGTGGATGAAACTAATCCAGGCCCAGGAGCCCATAGCAAAGGCCCTTAAAGAAATACCATCTGATGTGTTGGAGAACCTTACCAAAGCATCTTTAAGGTAAGTTTATGTAAATATTGATTGTTTTTATTCTAGTCTCAATAGTGTTTGATGCTTTTATAAATACTAACACCTGCAGTAAGTTTCCATGTGTTGTGGATTGCATGGACAATGAACTAATATACTATGTTATAACCAAATATAATTTGGCAGGATACAATTTATGTATCTATATTATACTATATGATAATAATATGTTATGGAAGTATAATACAATCACTCAAGTTAGCTAATATTTACATATACACTGTTCACCTATTTGTTTTAGCAATTTTAGCCTTAAAAGGTTTTGACTGTTATAATGAGACATATGATATGTACAGTAAATTCAAAATTGTTTAATCCATATATGTATCACAGATATGCTTATGCATGTAAATTAAATTCATTTTCATTTTGTAAAGATGATTTTTCAAATAGGAGAATAAATGGCGAATGAAACTCCTCAGTGCATGTTTTAAATTAATTAGTGGTTAAAGAATAGATTTTAACCTATATTATTTCACTATAACATGCTGTAAAATGTTATTATTTTTACTCATTTCAGGAGATCTCCAAATAAGGAGGCAGGTGCAAAACAAGAGGGCAAGTTCATCGAACTCCCACATGCTGAGATGGGCAAAGTTGTTGTCAGATTCCCACCAGAAGCATCAGGGTAAGATATTCTTATATCCCTGCCATAACTGCGCCCTAACGCATTTAGAATTACTTTACATAGGTAAGGCTAACAGTTAGCGTGCTAAAAGGGTTGTGACCGTTTTGATGCCATTACTTGTGAAGCAAAAAATAAGATAAAAATAAGGGTTATATATCACAGAGGAAAATAAGTTTACATTGCCTTCTTATATTCTAGATATCTTCATATTGGTCATGCTAAAGCAGCTCTGCTGAACCAGTACTATCAGAAAGCTTTTGAGGGGCAGCTTATCATGAGATTTGATGATACTAACCCAGCTAAGGAGAATGCTGACTTTGAGAAGGTATCATATTCTATTTAAATATACAAAATACTTGGTTTATGACTCACTAATCACACAGTTATCACAGGCCACTATCATGTTTGTCCCTCTGTCAGCCAATGTTTTTTAAATATAGAAATACTCCATACATTCAAGTTTACATTATGGCCATAAAATACCTCGTTTAGAAATCAAAAATCTATTCTTTCTCATAGAGGCTTTTATTATTTTTAAGGTGATATTAGAAGATGTTGAGATGCTAGAGATCAAGCCAGACAGATTTACACATACATCTGAGTACTTCGATATGATGCTAGATTTCTGTGAGAAAATGATCAAGGAAGGCAAGGCATTCGTAGATGATACTCCGGCTGAACAAATGAAGATTGAAAGAGAGCAAAAGGTGGAGAGCAAAAACAGGAATAATTGTGAGTAAATTATATTATTAGTTTTTTGATATATCAATTCAAGTCATTGCTGGTGCCATAAGGCAATATAAGCGGTACGTAGGGTGTGTGTACCATTAGACCAACACTATAAATAAACTACATATCGCACCTTCAGTGGAAAAAAGGCATAAGATGAAAATTGCAATTTTACAGGAAAGCCAAAAAACTGTTCAAATATCAGTAAGTAGTCAAAGGATTATAAGGAAGGTAGTATAAGGACACTACGATTTCTTGCACAAAACCGTCAAGATAAATGATAAAAATTTGAAAAAATTGAGCATAATTATGCAGCTTTTGTCCCTCTTTCCAATGATATTTATAACTAAAATTCAACGTAAGACAACTTATGCTTTTTTACACTAAGGGTGCGAATTATTTAGAAAACAAAACACTGCCTTGATATATGTGTAAATTAACTATATAAAGTTTAAATTGATATGCAGCGGTAGAAAAAAATCTCCAACTGTGGGAAGAAATGAAGAAGGGGACGGTGATCGGCACCCAGAACTGTGTCCGCGCCAAGATCGACATGCAGTCCGCTAACGGCTGCCTGCGCGACCCCACCATCTACCGCTGCAAGCCGGAACAACACCCACGCACTGGGATGCAGTACAAGTACGTTCACTTTCACTGCGTTTCTTATGTTCCGTTTACACGTATTAAGTGAAGCGCTCATAGCCCTGCGGCTTGCGTCGATCCTAAGTGATCGACAAAGTTAAGCAACAGCGGGCGCGGTCGGTAGTTGGATAGGTGACGCTAGTGGCAAAAAATTCTTGAGGGTTTCCGTGCTTCGGAGGGCACGTAAAACCGTCGGTCCCGGTTGATATCATAAGATAACAGTCGTTAAGACATGTCGGAGGCCCTCGGGCGGTTCGAAAACTTCCGACACTCGGGTTGGCCACTAACCCCTCCACCAATCCGCACTGGAGCAGCGTGGTGGAATATGCTCTGGGCCTCCTCAAGAGGAGAGACCCGTGCCCAGTAGTTGGCCATTAATGGGTTGAAGCCATCACACGTATTAAGTAGTTATGTAGATAACCAAATTTTAAGTGAATAATTTTTAGTGCGTGTCCAAATGTAATAATTTAGTAAAGCTCTTTAGTTCGTATAATTCTTCACAACCTACTTAATTACTAAATTTTACCTAAAAAGTGTCTGTCCAAAGATGTTAAGTGATAAGCCCCGCCCACCTACTTAACAGAAAATAGAAAAATTACTTGTTTACTTGCATACTAAATTTTAACTACTAAATTGTCCATTTACACGTATTTATTTACTTAAAATTTTGTTAACTACTTAATACGTGTAAACCGAACTTAAGCCATCTTTCGTAAGCCATGTCGGAGACCTTCGGGCGGCATGAAACTTGCGATACTTGGGTTAGACTGTAGATACTAACCAATCCGCATTGAAGCAGTGTGAAAGAGTACTATCACTACTATCAGTGTAGGCAATAATTTACAATGAACCAAGATTTCTTGACTATAAAAAACTACTTGATGGTTAGAAAGCAACCCATAATTGTTCCACTGCTGGGCTTTGGGCCTCCTCTCACAATGTGAGGGGTACAGGCCATAGTCTACCACGCTGGCCAAATGCGGATTGGTAGACTTCACACACCTTTGAGAACATGACTTGATGGTTACCATGGTAATATTCAAACTAAGGATAAGATTATCCAGACATGACCTTTTCGCACTACATTGTTTGGTCTAATATGCAATAGTGAACCAATAATAATATGACTACATCGCCACTTAACATCAGGTGGGATTATAGTCAAGCATTAACTTATAAGATATAAAAAAAATACATTTTATTCGCAGAGTATACCCAACGTATGACTTCGCATGTCCAATAGTGGACGCGGTAGAGGGCGTGACGCACGTTCTGAGAACAATGGAGTACCACGACCGCGACCCGCAGTTCTATTGGTTCATCGACGCGCTGGGTCTCCGGAAACCTTACATTTGGGAGTACAGCAGGTAAAAATTTAGAAAGAAAGAAAGAAAGAAGAAATTATTTATTTTGCAAAGCATTATCAACAGATTGCAAATTGTTATTTAAAACAGTGTAACGTAAGTCTACAGTTGTATCGACATAATCTGTTGCAGTACTGCTTTACAAAAAAAAGGTACGCACTCAGCATCCACGGCTACTGCTTTTCAGTGCGACCTTTTTTATTTTTTTTTTGTTTATATCTTACTAGAGAAATCCGCCTTTACTTCGGGAACTCTGTACCTTAGTATCCGCACCCGAAACAATTGCTATTCTTTTTTGTCAGGCGTTATATTTATCATGCTTTAGTTAGCTTATTCTTGCCCTGTATTTTATTAACAAAAACATTAAAATTTCCAATAAGTGTTAATGTTAAGTCATCATTGGTAAATAATGCCTAAAATTCCAACAGTGCAGGTTTTGAGACTTCTTAATTATAGTGATTCATCTTGAAATAAAAGTTTAACCCATTATTATAAATTAAAACAACACGTCGATAATTTGGAGTGAAACAACGTTTCAGATTGAGTATGACGAACACAGTTCTATCGAAGAGAAAGCTGACTTGGTTCGTCGAACAAGGCCTGGTTGATGGATGGTAAGTATTAAGAATATTGATATCACATTTTAAAATGCTTGTGCCAGAATATTAAAAATCTATTTAACAATTTGTTGTTAAATAAATTTATTCAAATTGATGGTACAAATATACTGGAAAATATACTGTAGCAAATATACTGGAAAAGTAATAGTATTATTGGGATTAAAGTTAGTTGTTTAGTAAACAGAAGTTCGTGGTTGGGGGTTTCACGCCGACTTGAATCACAATATTGAAGTTTTTTGCATCGGTTGCATATATACAACGCTCCGACTAGATCAGTCGGGGCTCGCCCGTCCCGCAAGCAACACCACATCGTCTGGCGGGATATTTTCCTTTGCTAAAATCCCATTTAAACCCATTGAAGTATAATGTCATAGAACAGACATCTCTAACAAAATGTGTCCCGCCTGGGAGGTTCCATTTTCAAAACTGAGTTCCCGTTCTCCTTTGGATATGGAAATGGAACGAATCCATTGAAGATTGAAGCCACGTGGCGCCAATGCATTGGGACATACATGGTGTTCGCGGTGTCGGTTCTATACGCTATACTAAAAACACAAAGACTCGTGGCAGGCGGAGTAATAAAACGTGCAAGAGACGGCGCACATCATTTTCTCTGTCGCACTTGCACTGTTTATGGAAGCTAGGTGTTTCGCATGTTCTGTGCCTGTGTGACGTCATCCATAAACAGTGTAAGGTGCGAGAAAGAAAATGATGTGCGCCGTCTCTTTTGCACGTTTTATTACTCCGCCTGCCACGAGTCTTTGCGTTTAGTATAGTAATAATACTACTGAGTATGTTGTAGGGACGACCCCCGCATGCCGACCGTGCGTGGGGTGCTACGTCGCGGGATGACAGTGGAGGGGCTGCGGCAGTTCATCGCGGCGCAGGGCTCCAGCCGCTCCGTCGTCTTCATGGAGTGGGACAAGATCTGGGCCATCAATAAGAAGGTAGGGTTTGTCCGTCGATACTTAATGGCATGCTGTTTAATATTGTTTTATGCATGCATTTTTGGTGCAATACATACAATAAAGTGAATAAATAAGATAAATAAAGTAGGATACTTGTCGGAATTTAAATCAAACCTGGAACATAATTAGTAAAATACCTGCTTTTGTTTCATTTTATGTTCAAAATACTCAGTTTACACAAAACAGTTCTTAGTGTTTACATTAATAACATAATTTTCATTTTTCAGGTTATAGACCCAATAGCACCCCGTTACACCGCCCTGGAATCGAACCCGGTGCCGGTTAATTTGAAAGGTGTCAAGTCAGACAGCTCAATGTCCGTAGCCGTGCACCCCAAGAACCCAGCAATGGGCAATAAGACCGTATGGGTGGCGCCGCGACTGCTCATAGACCAGGCCGATGCCGCCACCTTGAAGGAAGGAGAGAATGCTACGTTTATTAACTATGGCAACGTTTTGATTGATAAAGTTCATAGGTAATTGTTTTTTTTATCTTAGTGGATAAACCAGCAGACAAGCCATGGTAAGTGGTTAGTGGTAACCGTCGCCCTATGGTATTAGAAACACCAAATGTATTACTGACTGAAGCATTGAAGGACAGATGTAAAGAAAGGAGAAATCTTTTTACTATCTTTAAATTTTTCCTTTTCCTGTTTCTATGATTCATTTATCAAATACACCATACTACCAAGAGCCCCCCCACTGTTGTCACATATTATGTTATGATATTAACGTACAGTACGGTCGACGTATCTTGGCGCGTCCGAACATAGGCTTTGCGAACATGTAAGACAGAGATAGCGACACGAACATGCTAACGTGTGACTGAGACATAATACGTCGCGTACCGAGCATCGCCGAATTATGTTACTGCGCAGCCATCTCCGCGAAGTTCAGACGCGCCAAGATACGTCGGCCGTACTGTACACGTCTACACTTCTGACGCAGACACCAAAAAACAATGCTGACGATATCGGACTAAGGTTTTATTAAGATACACGTTAGGTGGCGTTAACAACACTAAAATCGATATTCGTGACCTGTATAAAACTTAGTTTTTTCATACATCTTATTTGCTACTATCAATCTCTTCAGGGCAGCGGACGGCAAGGTGACCAGTGTAGACGGAACCCCTAACTTGGACAACAAGGACTACAAGAAGACCCTCAAGCTGACCTGGCTGGCAGACTCGCCACAGTCGCCCATGCTCGAGACATACTGCGTCTACTTCGACCACATCATATCCAAACCTCTGCTGGGAAAGGATGAAGACTTCAAGCAGTATATCGGACACCAGACCAGGGTTAGTGGATTAACGAGATTTTTCTAGTTTGACGTCGTTCTGAACACACGCAGTTGGGTAGTAAAGTGACGTGAGGTTTAAAATTGAAATGAAATATAAATTAACAAGGTACTTATTGGATTTTCACATATAATTTGAGCCAAATTGCGATTGAATATTATGTTGTAATCGTTGTAATGAACGTTGAATACTAACGTTGTAACAATCAATAAAATTCATAATTACGAATTTGTATTTTTATGACGTAATCGTTATTTATTACGATCGTTCCTATTTTAGCCCCCGACGCAAAAAGAGGGGTGTTTTAAATTTGACGTGACTGTGTGTCTGTCTGTGGCATCGTAGCTCATAAACGAATGGACCGATTATGATGTTTTTTTTATTTGAAAGCTGACGTCATCGAGATGGTTCTTACCTAAAATTTATGAAGATCTGCGGGCCTACTATAAACTTTTAAAAAATCATCCATGTTCCAGGCAATTCATTTATCGGCCTTTGAACGACGATGTATGATTGATTAAAAAGTGTCACGTGACCGATTTGGTAACCCGAATTTGACGTTTACACTGGAACATGGCTAGAATTAAGAGTTCTGGCGGCGCTGTCCAGACGTTTCAAGGTCAACAGCTCTATTTGGTGAAAGTGTCGGGGGATTAAATTTAAAATTTACTGTTATTAGTGTCTTATGGCCTCAAGAATTTATATGACAATAAAAAAAAACGATTCGGAATAAATACCGCTTCAAGTAGGACTAAGCCTTTACAATTCCATCGTCAACAGTGGGAGATCCCAATGCTGGGTGAACCGGAGCTGAGCAAGCTGAAGGTCGGCGACATCATCCAGCTGCAGCGCCGGGGGTTCTTCCGCGTGGACGTGGCGGCGGCCCCCCCCTCCCCCCACACCGGCCGCGCCACGCCCCTCGTGCTGTTCCACGTGCCTGATGGCAGCACCAAGGAGGTGCCCGGACAGGTCAGTGGTCTCAAGTATAAAGTCCGATTTATACCGAGAATTCGACCCAGTGCTACTGTTTTTCTTCTCAACTGTATTACGACGAAATGAGAATCCGACCTTTTGCGAATCCGACGAAGTGCGAACAAACGGTATTAAGTAGTTGAGTAGATAACTAAATTTTAACAAAATTTTAAGTAAATTAATACGTGTAAACAGACAATACAGGGTGGATTTTTGAGACGGGTCAGTAAGGGCAGGTACCTTAACCGTTATAGTTACAGGAAAACGTTCCTAGGAGACTATCCATAACTTTTTAAGATATTCTGAACTGTATTCACAGATTTTTGAGAAAATGTACGGTCAGCGAAAAAAGTGCTAAAATAAAAAAAAAAAAATTTTTATGCCTATCGATCCTACTTCGTATGGGAATCAAAATACTCTATGGGATCATTTAAGGTATGAGTACTAGAAATGTCAGAAAACGCTAAAAACATTTTCCATACATTTTGTACTGAAAAACGATAAATCAACTCGTAATATTATTTATTGCCAAACAATCTTATTTCTTACTACGATTAAAATATTATTTACGGCCTATTGAAATTTAAATACAAAAACCATGGTAAGACACAACATATCACACAAACTTAAAAATAAGTTATCTATGAAATAAATTGTTCAAAATGACCGCCGTTTTCACGAATACATAAGTTCACTCGTTTTTGTACTGATCAAGTAACAGCGGAAAGTTTTCTTTGATGGATATTATTTAAAATCCCCGTTAATCCCTCTTTCAGCTCCTGAACACTGTCGTACTTTATTTTGTAGACTTCATTTTTTAGGTGGCCCCACAAAAAAATCAAGAGGCCACCGCTTCTGGGCTGCGAGGTGGCCACTTAATTGGACCATGTGTTCCTATCCACTGTGTCCCGAATTGTTTGTTAGAACGCGTAAGACGGCTGTTATATGGTGGTGCGCTATCTTGTTGAAAATAAACTTTTCGCAATTCCGTCAGGGGCCATTCATCCAACTGGTTTTGAAGATTCAAAATTCAAAATTTACTTTCAAACTTCCTTTTTATAATTTTTTTTACTTATTTTTTTTTTTAGGAACAAATAAGGTTGTTTGGCGATAAAGAATATTACGAGGTGATTTATCGTTTTTCAGTACAAAATGTATGGAAAATGTTTTTAGCGATTTCTGACATTTCTAGTACCTTCATACCTTAAACGGTCCCATAGAGTATTTTGATCCCCATACGAAGTAGGATCGATACGTATAAAAATATTTTTTTTTGGATTTTAGCACTTTTTTCGCTGACTATACATTTTCTCAAAAATCTGTGAATGCAGTTCAGAATATCTTAAAAAGTTGTGGATAGTCTCCTAGGAACGTTTTCCTGTAACTATAACGGTTAAGGTACCTGCCCTTACTGACCCGTCTCAAAAATCCACCCTGTATAGTAGCTTTTTGGTTAAAATTTAGTTATCTACTTAACTACTTAATACGTGTAAACCGGACTTAAATAACTAAACGCTTACACACTCATACTCCCGCAGGTTTTTACCTGTGTCGCAGGTGGCATGGACGACACATTTAACACATCACAATCACACCCTGCACCCGAGTACAAATATTTATCTGTCACATAAAATATGCCCCGGCCGGGAATCGAATACGGGACCCCTGCTTCGCAGACAGGGTCGCTACGAACTAGGCTACAGGGCCATCATGGTGATTTTAAACTTAAGCATATGATCCCGGGCACTGAACATTTTAAATGCACCGGGTAACTGGGTCAGTTACACGGATCGTGGTCACGTGAGACTCAACGTCAACAACTGAAGTCTCACTGTGACCACAATCCATGTAACTGAATGAATGAATTCTATTTAAGTGAATGAATGAATTTTGTTTGAATGAATAAATGAATTTTATTTATTTGTAATAGTATAGGTACATTGTGTAATAGGTCTTAGGTTAAACTGAGTAGAAATATCGGTATTATAAAATACGAATCGTCAGTACCCACTGCATTTAAAATGATCTCAAGTATATCTATACACAATGTCGTATATCTCGCAGTCTCATTATCCCCCTCTGTCTGCGTCAAATCGTAAAGGCCGTTAAGGCCAATAACAACTGCCCATTCGAAGAAAAGATTTTAAAGTATGACGCCATTTGACGAACAGCTTCTACCAGGTAAACTGCATTATAACAATAACAAACATGGTAGAATATTTTGGGGTCTATTTAGAGCGCGTTTTACCCTTGGCCTCAGATTTGTTCTTTAATCTGAGCCCTTGGCCTGTTTGTATGTATTAACGTAAAGGATTTTGAATTTATTTTCACATACCTTCCAGCTAGTGGCTAAAATATTAAAAAGATTTCGCACATATTAAGAAATAATGACGATGACCATATTATATATAAAGATTTCATAGCAAAGAGCTCATACTTCACTCTTATATCAAAGTTAATTTTATGTGTAACATAATAGTAGCTTAACCATGACATCATAAACTAAGTGACGCAGGAAATATTTGGCGTTACAATTTTTTGTTCGAAGTTAGTTTGGATTCCATTAAATGGAGCCACTTACACTAAATACTATTTTTAAATTCAAAAGCATTTAGCTTATATTGCAAAGCGATTTTGTTTATAAAACTCGGTGTTCCCTCTAAGCTTATGACATGGGGTCCTTCAAGAAGCGGGTCTATCGTCATCTTCTTGGCCGGCAACGCGTTGATGACGCCTCTGGTGTCGCTAATGTCCATGGGCGGCGGTGATCACTTACCATCAGGTGACCCGTCTGCTCGTTTGCCTGCTCAAAGCATAAAAAAACCCTACGAGAATTATGTAGCTATTTAAGCGTAGATTGCCCCTTTTAGAAAACCAGATAGGTTACCAGTTCCTTTGTGGGGAAGCTAGAACCGTCATATTACGTTGTCGTAGGTATAACACGTCATTGTATACTCACAACATTCAGAAGTAGATTTGTGTGTATTTTTTGACTGTAAGGCATAGCGTAATTTCTGCTTTGCTTATGTTCATAATATTGTGATTCTTCTTAGTCATTATTTAAACCACGGAACACAGAGACAAGAGGTGGAAATGGTATAAGTGTTGATTAGTATGGGAACCGTTCTAGCCAAAAAAACACAAGTAAATGGATAATCGTATTACTTACAACTTAGAAACTTACATTTTGATTGGTTGTTAGTTGTCAACTACGAATAGTCCGAGAAACCTGCTATTTATGTTTGAAAATTCACTTTAATATTTGATGTTAATTCTTATTTTTCAATGTCATATTCAGTGAACTTAGTACCTTTATCAATTATGATCATAATACTTTTCAAGTTCTGCTATACCACAGCTATACACCGCTAGATGGCAATATTCTACGTAATAAATAATTCTATACTTAATATATAGTAATAAGGTTGACATTGAATTGCAGTTGGTTGTATTACAATGTCAATCTTATTGGAAAATGATTAAATAATTCCGTCTTCTGAACGCTAGATGTCGTGACTGGAATCTAATATCAACCTTAAATGTATGGCGGTAAGTTATATTTTTGGTTAATTAGGCCTAGGGATGTGCGTGGTGCTTTTACCGCGTTATCGACAATTATCGATATTTATCGAAACTGGTATACTACAAGGTAATGTTGGTACTTGTTCTTGTACAACTTGTGTGTGTCTATGTGAAAACGTGCTCAAAATTTTGAAAGCTTATAATATCTATTATAAGGCGTAGACGTGGCCGTAGCTTTTTTACTAACGTTAGCTAACTAAACAGTATGTCGATAAGTGAAATTTCAATGTAGCTCAACGTAGCTTAGCTATAAAAACAATGATATGAATTAGGATGCATTTCAACCTTAACGTTATACAAAAAAGGTAAAAAAGAATGCCCATAGCCAGTAGTCTCAAAAAAATTATTGTGTCACAATGATTTTTGGACAAAAAATTAAATTAAAATCTTTCAAGTATATACCGTATTTCCTAAAAAAATCCTCTTTGAGAATAATTTTCTGAAATTAATAAGTAACTTTACTTCCGTTTTACAAAAGAAAACCATTGGGCCATTTATGTTTGGATAAGGGCCAATCAGAAATATTTTAAGATCCTTCGGGCCAATAGGTTGCATTGATTCCATTATGATTATGATACAACAAACTAGATGACTTAAGGGGACTGTCAAATGAATTAGAAAATTATTATAATCAGCCAGGAGTAATAGTGTTCTGTGATTATAATACATTATAAACTACATGGCGTTTTGGGACTGTCAAATGAATTTGAAACTTAAAAGAACGACATTACATACGCAATCGACTTTAATACGCCGGCATAGGCTCCATATTACTGTGAGTTTACTATAACCTAAATTCAAACTAATTTTGTTGAAAATCTCGTATTTCCTACTATTAACACTGACAAAGTTAGTATGTGTAATTTATAAAGATAGCATAATCAAATAAAGGTATTTTTATCAAGACACAAAAATGTTAAAGTCAGTACAGTCATTTCTCCATACTAAATGGGCATTCTCCTTTTGTTCGACCTACAACGTTTAGTAGTAGAACCAATTGCGCCATCTAGTGTCGTCAAGGAATAGTTTAAACACCTTTATTTTCGTGGAATTATATTTCCTAGCTTTGAAGCTCTCATAGCCCGGCGGATTGCGTCGATCCTAAGCGATCGAAGAAGTTAAGCAACAGCGGGCGCGGTCGGTAGTTGGATGGGTGACCGCTAGTCCAAAAATTTCTTGAGCGCCTTTGCAACATCCAAACTTAGAGCCTTTTTGCTTCTGCCCAGCAATGAGTAAGATATACTAAAAGATCACCAGCAAATCTGCCGTGGCGGAAACCGTATTGACGGTCACTGAAACTATGAATTCTTCTTGTAAAAAAATGCTCTGAGCATGGTACTAGATTTTACTGGGAACCAATTGATCCGCCCAGTAGTGTTAAGCCTGACTTCTTTTCTCTATGCGTCTTTAGGAAATCTAAGAAGTAACTATAGAAGCCAAAATAAGTATAATATTCAAATAATTATTATAATTATTCATAATAATATTATAATATTATGTTCTT
The DNA here is from genome assembly GCA_963932265.1 of Thymelicus lineola. NCBI lineage: Eukaryota > Metazoa > Arthropoda > Insecta > Lepidoptera > Hesperiidae > Thymelicus > Thymelicus lineola. The sequence goes on from OZ010699.1 coordinate 9,052,027, forward strand.
GGTCTGGGTGTGAATGTCCTTGTCTTGTGTGTTGTCCATGGCACCCACGACACAGGGAATCCTAGTGTGGGGCTATGAGTGTGAAGCGTTATTATTATTGTTATTATAATATTGACCAAGTTGACTGTTAGAGATTGCCAACTGGCATTAACTATTTATATGTATTAACTATAGGTTATATACGAAGATATTTTCTCTATAAATATCCATTTAAACCCTAATCAGTCGGGTCTTGGTCGTATAATATTACATCGTAAATAAAATTACAACACACCGATATCGATAAATTTCTCCCATCCCTTCCCGAGTAGCAAAGAATGTTTTCAAAGAATGTTCTGGAAAACAATAGTCGAGTAGCAATACCATTTAAAACATAAAAATAACCTTATTGCCGTGTAAATAGAGTAGCTTTTTGATCATAAAAATATATTATTTCCTTTAATTTTATGTTTTGAATTTGAATTAATACAAAATAAATATAAAACCAGGCTTAGCTGTGGGTGGCTGTGGTATGAAACTGTCCATTAAATAAATGCTTAGCTCTGCTATCATTTTTGCACCCAAAATTGCACAATAAGTCATATTATTATAATTTAAGTCAAATTTAAATTTATGTAATGCTCAACCGACGCAGCTCAGTGACAGATATGTTATGCGGGCAAGTAAGCGGAGCTACGCTTACTGTTAGTCGCTGTGCCCCGCCTACTTCGCACTTCCACCTCTTGTCTCTGTGTTCCGTGATTTAAACGCAAGCAAGGCATAGCGAAGTATCTTTTCAATTTCACCAGTGCTATGTGTTTATATGCTATTATAACTTTAAAGTCTATATACAATATATCGTACGAACTTTTATAATACTTGATTCAGCCTACAAGGATTCAAAAATATATTGAATACAATATTGAATACATAAGCTAAAGGTAAGTCTGTTGTTATGCACGTTACGAAATTATTCTGTAAGGGAATGAGATAAACTCTTCTATTTATATCCGTTTTATGATAATACTAAGGAGTTAACAACAATTTAGTAACTGTCAATAATAGTGCCGAATATACATACATTATAATATAGCCTCGTCCATCGAAACGAGGTAAAAATAACTTCTACTCAGATGACTTACGAGTGATTTATCAGTATTCCGGTCCTTTTTAACCAACTTCAAAAAAGGAGGAGGTATTCAATTCGATTTTTTTATTATGTTTGTTACCTCATAACTTTCGACTAGGTGAACCGATTTTGATGATTTTTTTAATCGAAAGCTGGTGCTTGTCATGTCTTCCCACTTTTTAAGCGAGATCTGACGAGTAGTTTTTGAGTTAGCCCTAATTTTTAAGTCTGTTATTTTTTGTCAAGAATTATCTATGATATAGTAGTGCAATTTGACGATTGTCAAAATTAATATTGATAATGGTGTGATAAGGACATAAAATAAAAACATTCTGCTCTAATTGTGCCATTTTGTGAATTTCAGGTCATTTGCTACTTTGAATTTGTTGTATTATTTTTTCTGTTTCTATTGGGTTGTTTTATTTAATTATTTTTTTGCAGTACATATTTATTTATACTGATAAAAATTTAATAGGTAAGTTTCTTGTAAAGATCGAACATAATTTCAAGTCAAGTTGATAATAGTTTAGTGGATTGCATAAAGTCATCTGCATAGTCGTTTTAATTCAGTTTTGTTTTTTAAAGTTATCTTTGCTGTCCAAATTCTAAAGCTTCTTTGCACATAATTCACACCAGCGCATGTTATTATATGTTTTTAATAAATATTTATTTTACTGAATAATCTTTTTGTTAGATCCCTACATCCCTTAATTAATAATCATCATCACGGTAGATCATTGTGATTTATTTTATAAAAAAATACTAATTACATTTCCTTCTTTCAAACCCACACTCAGTCCTATAATGACCAAAACTCAAATGCATTAAATGATCACTACTTGAATTCGCATATTCGACACGGATTACCTCTATTCGAAGTGGAAAAACTTGATTTTTATTGTTGTTGTTATTTCTTTTTATTGCCCACAATGTAGTAATTATATTTAAAAATTTAATAATAATGAGTCTTAGTAACGAAGCATTCCATGAAGCAAATCTTAGTTCACAGTTATGATTTTCTACATTCAAAATCGGTAAATGAAAGACGACTGTACATGTACATACATTACAAAACATACATAACCATGAATATTTAAGTCTGTACATCTTGAATCACAATTTTCTTCATATTTTTTTAAATAAAACAAATTAAGTATTATCTACAACTAAACACATTTATTTTTAACTAAAGCTTAATCACAATAACAAAACAACAACGACAGACAAATCTTCTCGTAATAACAATGCCTTAATGCGTTATTGAAGGAATTAAGTAATTTAACGATACAACAAAACAAGTATCTCCTTTAATTTCACAAGAAGCTCACAGAAACATAAATGTATATAAAATTAGTACTTTTTACTAAACTATATAGAGGTAGATAATTAGCCTTAAACAAAGATGAAAATCATAAATGGGTAAGGTAGAACAATTCTAACTTAGTAAGAAAACAATGGAAACAATGATCTGAATGGCACTTGGATCAAAATGGAAAAATTCAAAAGAATTTTGAATTTTTTAGATGTTTTTGCCAAAATCGTGTATTAATGAAAAATGTCACTTGGATCACTATCTTACACAAATATTAACTTTACCTAAATCAAAATAATCAAGTTTCACCTCTTCTACCAATTTTGATGTGAGTTAACGTCCTTAATAAATTGGTTGGTATATACAAACTCTATTGGTAATCTGTTTTCTGGACACATAGTCAACATTTTCTGTAATAACTTTACAAACTGACTAATTTTTTCGGTGTCACAATTCTGCTGAAACACACTTCTATGGTATCCCCAATTCTCGAAGTAAGCGCTAAAAATACTGTTATGCAGTCTGTTACTCTTATAAAACTTGCTGATAATGCTTATGGTCTGAAACGAAATGATTATGATATTACAAATAAAATTATCTAAATTTTACCCTTTACTAAGAGACTTTTGAGACAGCCTTCGAAAAACATATCTAAATTGCCACATGTATATCTGTATTATTTAACGTGTTAATTACTCGTAGATCCCATCATTAGAAGGAAAAAGAAAAATGGGACCAATTTGGAAGCACACCCTTTTAAATAAAAAAAGAACCTTCTAAATCGGTTGATAAAAAAAGCATAAACTGAAATGCAATATAGATTAATTTCTTCTCACCTGTCCTTTAAATCCAGATTTTTTCATAAATCTTGAACCAAGGAAATGAACATTGGCAAATCTGGATCTTTTTATCATTTCGTAAGGAATACAACCCAGTGTACATATTTGTTTGTATAGGATATCGTTGTTAAAAGTCCCTGGAAACAATTGTTTATAGACTGCCATTTCATACAACACCAAAGCAGTCGACCAGACATCAATTTCATAACCAGATTTGTATCCTAAAATCACTTCAGGTGCTCGATAATTTGCAGTGCCTACACCAGGTCGTACTATTACTTTCTTTAAGCGGGATAGAAGATCAAATCCGCACAGTTTTAACATATTATTAGAACTATTAATTAGAACGTGTTGCGGCTTAATATCTGAAAAAAAAATTCAATGTACATGTGCAGCATATTTTCAAATTATTCCAATTGCAGTCAACGAAATAAATCTTTTACCTAAATGAACCATTTTTTTGTTCTTTAGTACCATCACAGCCATAACAAGCTGTTTTGCATAATCTTGGACAATCTCTATAGGATATGGTTTTCCAATTTCATTCAATGCTTGTTGTAAATTTTTGGGATAGTAATCCATTAAAAAACACCACTTTGGGCCCAAATTGAAAGCATTAACTAAATTAACGATAAATAAATTGTTTTTTGGTATTTCACTTACTAAACATCTCAGTAAGTCTGTCTTTTTTTTACCATACTTATATCTTAAACTGAAAATATAAAAAAAGATTATTATTTGTATAAATTCTGCACAGCAAAATAATGTACTTAACAATTTAGAAGTACATAGTTGTTAGTTTATCTTATTGAATTTTCTGGATACAAAGAAAGCAGTATGCAGGCACGTTTAAAATCTTCTTTATGCAAAAAACAATACTGTTTAAATAAAATAACACAGGTAAAACAGATACTTCACTCAGTTGTTGGAATTTTAAGGGCATAATATTTGCCGTTGGGATGTCTGCATTTGAAAATTTCAGAAAATCTTCCAGTATGTATAATAGAATTGATGGAGTATTTTGAGCCTGTTTCAAGGTATAATTGTTCTTTTAGTTTTTGTATAGTTTTTAATTCAACCTCAGTTCCCAGATTACCATGTACAGAGTAATCCGATACTTTATTTTGAGACCCTTTTGTTTCCATGTTTTTGCTTAGCAAATCGCTTTGTTTATTTTTCGTAACGACTTCTTGACTGTTGTGTTCTTCTTTATGATCTTCATGTCTATCAAGAACTTTTAGTTTTTCTTCTAATTCGTTATCAATCAAAGCAAGATTGTTTTGATTTCCTTTGTTGTCTACGTTTGCATTATGTTGCGGGACAATATTTTGGTTGATGAATCTGTTTTGATAATCAAAATCTATGTTTTTGACGTCTTTTACAGTTTCAATATATTTCTCATTATTGTAAAAAGTGTTATCTTCCTGCTTTACAGATGTAAAGTCAGGCTCTTCTGGCTTTTTCTGTTGTAGATCATGAGCGGTTTCTTCGTTTTGTATACATTCATTGCCCTTGTAATTAATATCAGTTGGCAATAAATTAGAGCTATTTATATGACTGGTATTTTTGCTATTTAAAATTTCGCTAACATTATTGGCATTTGCAATTTCTTTTGGTGTGTGATTTAAAGAATTTTTATTTTTATGTTGATCTTCATTAAAAGTAACTTCAACATTCTGCTGGAATAGTAGATTATGGCTTACATTTGTAAGTGTATTCTTATGTATGCAATTGCATTTAATGTTTTCTTGATCTACGTCTTCATATATGCATGAATTATTACTGCAAGTATCTACTTCGCCGGGAGACTGTCCTTTTACTTTTATATTGCTTTTGTTTATGTTATCGTCTAGTTTTTTGTCTAAAGTGTCTCTTTTCAAATTCTCTGTTTGAGACAGAGAATTCGACTCTTTCCCTTTATTTTTCATTATTGTTGGCTGTGTTTCTTTTGCTTTTGTATGTTTGTTGATATTAAAAGTTTTGTCACTACTAATAGGACCAACATTTTTATCTGCCGTAATATTATCCAAATTATCTGATGTATTAGATGAAACCGTTTCAAATAATTCAAGCTTTTCTTTATGTTCTGTTGTAAAAAGTTCTGTAAAGTCTTTTGGAATTGTACTGTTCTCGCTTTTTGAGAACTCAGATAACATTTGAGAATTGTCAGTACCTTGAGTAAAATTATTCACAACGTTGCTGAAAAAGAAACAATATGCTTACAATATGCAATCATTTATTATTTAGTATCAGAATATATTTCTTCAAAGCCTACCTGAACAGTAAGTTTTGATGACTTTTCATTATTGTTGGCTGTGTTTCTTTTGCTTTTGTATGTTTGTTGATATTAAAAGTTTTGACACTATTAATGTTACCAACATTTTTGTCTCCCATAATATTATCTAAATCAACTGGTGCATTAGATGAAATCGTTTCAAATAATTCAAGCTTTTCTTTTTGCTCCGTTTTAAAGAGTTCTGCAAAGAAATCTTTTGGAATTGTTCTGTCCCGGCTTTTTGAGACATTAGATAATGTTTGAGAATTGTCAGTTCTTTGTGTAAAATTATTTACAACGTTGCTGAAATATAAACAATAATATACTTACAATATCCAATAATATATGTATATAAATACATATTTCTTAATTAGTATCAGAATATATTTCTTTAAAGCCTACCTGAACAGTAAGTTTTGAGCACTTTCAGTAGATATTCTTATTAAGTCATCATCCTCTTCGCCTTTTAAAGTTTTTATCAAGTCGATAGCATCGGTATTGTCGTTATAGTTTTGAATGTTTGAGATTACATCGTGTTTATCTGTGTTTTCTTTACCTTGATATTTATTTAAATCTCGATTAGATCGTATATTCTGACTTACTTTTTTATCGCAAGTATCTAAGCTTTCGACGATTTCATCAATATCAAAGTCATTAAGAAAGTCAAGGTCTACATTTGAAACTGTACATGATTTGCTTCCACTATTGTTTTCGATTGGGGAACTTTCATTACTTTGTAAAGGATTTGTGTTTTTGTTGCAAATTACATTTATAACAAGCTTAATTTTTCTGTAATTTTCTGTTTTTAATGTTTTTCTTTTGATAGGTGATTTTATGGCTTTTTTATCGGATGTAAAATCTGTTTTACTTTTTATAATTTTTTCTTTGGATTTTGATTTACTAATTGTCTTACTATTTGCTTTACGAATAGATTTAGTTTTCAGTTCACTATGATTATTTTGTGCTTTCTTTAAAACCAACTTATTCAAGTCGCTGAGCTTATCACCTATTTTCGTGGCCTCGATATTTTTCATAGGATCTATCTTTTTCATGGGACAGTTTGGGTTTATGTATTTATCTTTATGATTACCAGATTTATAATTACCAGAACAGTAGCTTGGTGACTGTTTGATGCTCTTTGTTTGGTTATGTTTTGCTTTCACATTAACTTTCCTTTTGTTTTGCACATCTTTTATAACTACAGACCTAATTTTAGATTTCTTCACTTTATTTTCACTCTTTTCTCCATGCCTTACTGGTGAATGGTTTATCGTAAGCTTAGATTTATTGTCTTTTTGAGATGTTTTTTTAATTACTTTTCCAGATTTCATATGTAATCTATGACTATCAAGATGATTTGATTGTTCATGAGACTCATTCTTCTGAAAATTGTCCGTTTTAATTTTATTTGTACCACTAAGTGTGGCTTTGTTATTACGACTTTTATTGATTTTAATATCACTGGGAGTTTTTACTAAAGTAGATCGTTGTTGTAATTGTTTGCTCTTTTTAAATTTATCTTCTATGTTAAGGTTTTTCGTTTCAGCAACATGTTTAATCTTGTTTTTAGAATCTTTCAAAGTGCTTGACTCAGTAAGGATTTTTTTTGGTATTTTCAGCTGATTACTTTTTTCAGTGTCTATTTTCGGAACATATGTAGAGCTCGTAGTTGTCTCAGTTGATGTATTTGTAGGCGGCTTTGTGGAAATTTGTGATGCAGTTTTCCGTGGAATCTTACGGTTCTGTGGAATATTCAGAATGTCATTTCATGACGTTATTATAATAATAATCTTAAAAAAATAATTCTAAAGACACTAAGTAAGTATCATTCATTTTATGTTTATTTAATGTATAGTTCTGTTATACACATCGGAACCTGCAATAACTTTTTAAAATTACACTGCCATCTTGCTTTCGCTGTAAGGTCACCCAATGTAAGCGCAGCCGAAAAGAACCCATTAATTGACGAAACCGATGACGAAAACTAGTAAGTGGAATTGAAAATTATTATTTAATAATTTAAAATTTCGATAATGGAAATTATATTTTTAAAACTAGGGTTATTACACTGATTATGGACTATGTTTTTACCGCAATGTTCCGAAAACGCAGGTGTTTAGGTTCCCAGGTTAGTTTCCGCGAAATGTCATAAGATAACTTAACTGAAACTTGAAACAAAAACATGACCGAACATTTTTGTTTCATGCACTGCATACCTAATTCTTTTGCCGACGCGGCGATGTCTGGCTTATTAATTATTTCTTGACTGAATATTGATTGACCCTTAGCGAAATATGGTCGGTTCCTTATTCAGCGCATGGAAGTTACTTGTAAACATGGGGCAGCATTTTACATAATTATGTACATATTTCATAATTATGTTTTTCTTTCCAGCGCTAAATCATTGACTTACATATTACTGCTTAAGAAAGGGACCAGCTTGCGCTCAATACGCGGCACTTAAATTGGTCCAATTGTACATTGCTCAGTACATATTATTCAACGCATTTGTCACTTAGTTCGAAAGAGAGATGGCGCTGTAAAACTTGTATGAAGAAAAATTTGTGTGAAATGTTCCAGTGAGCTTATCCTTCCATTTGCAATCATCGTATCGATCTCAAAACCCCTCATTTCATAAATCGGCAAGCTATTTTTATTTTTAATATAGACAATGCAATCTAGCCGATTTGTACCCGTTTCTTTACTTCGAACTAAAATTGTTCGGGTAAAAATCTGTGTTTAGCAAAGGTTTTTAAGAGAATCCTGCTCTTAGAAATTTTATTACAATGTTATACGTATTGCAAAACATTAGTATTACTCGCTTCCGCTTTTTTATCAAGTACCAAATGCCATGCCGGGGCTCTCCAGGCCGGATAACATTATCCTATGTTCATTGTTTAAATATATTATAACACTAATATTTTTAATTAAACCCGAGACCATATAATATGTCACAGGCAGCGATGGTGTGGAGGTCGGATTCCCGAAATAATGCTTTGTTGTTGCTTTATACATTTTAAGCCTTCAAACAATATTATAATACATACATATATTATACTGTGTAATAAAGAACAGTTTAAACTTGAAAAAGACTGTAATCGTTCATACCACGTAGCTAATACTATACCAATCTCGATCAAATGTCAAACCGAATATCGGTACGTAAGTTTCGCCATACGACATCTTTTACGGATGTAAATCATAGGTTATATCAATTATTAAATTTAAAGTATCTTTAGTGCGTTGCAGGTGAAATGTAATATGTAGGCTCAGCTTTTAATAAGTACTCACATTGCATACGTTGAACTTTATTAATGTAGACCACGCTATATGCTAAGTGGTATACGTATGAATGTGTCATAACATTAGCCTACCTATGAAAATGTCGTGCGTATACAAAAATAATTCTGCAACAAGATATGTTTATATAAACATAGGTCGCAATAACGTTTGTTAGGAATCACGTAACTTAGATTCTATTATATTATAAAATTCTTCTTATATTGGGTATGTAAAGAACCAACAAAGGACAATATGCGGTATTTGATGGTAAATGGTCATCGACGTCCAGAGACGCCTGTTACACTGAAGATATAAATCAACGCATTGCCATTTTCCAACATTGGTATTCAGTTCGTAACTTACCACGTAATTTGCTATTTATCAACTGACTTTATTAAGCTTGATAAATAAGTCGGTACGCACATCTGGCTATTTGAATAACACGTAACTAATTTTGGATTCGTTGTTTTCTAATTTGTCGATAAGGGGCCGTCCATTAATCACGTGACCTTTTTTTAGCATTTTTTAACCCCCCCTCCCCCTTGGTGATATGTAGTGAGGTTTAAAACTACCCCCGTCCCCCAACATCACGTGTATTTTTCCTTTCTTATACTCTGCAAAAAGGTCTTTATACAGATCACCTACTTTCGACATTGTTTTAATCCAAAACATGCCGGGCAGTCGGTGGAGGCGCGTGAGGCCTTCGTTCGTTGCCTGGCAACGGGAAGTCAAAGTCACACTACACGCTGCTTTTCTATTTAAAAACCGCGCGTTTGACGAAAAAATAAATACACGTCATATCTTACTACACCCCCCCTTCCCCTTCGTGATATTTTCGTGATTTTTGTCAAACCCCTCCCCCCCCTTTCAAGCCTCACGTCATTAATGGACGGCCCCTAAGTAGATGTATTCTACATATTGAATTCTATGAAAGACAATGATTTAATGTTCAAATTCGACGATAACCTTGTGCTCACGTAGAAAAAAGAACTCTTTGATAAGATCAAAAATGACCAAGGTATATTCAAATATTAACAACTGCGCTCCCACATCCGAAGGGCCCCTTTTAGAATAGATAAGGGACACAAAATCAGTTTTGATGCTATCAGTTGAAAAATTTTCCCTGCACTCTGGGCATGGCGACAGAAGTGAAAACTTGAACAATTACGTGTGTATTTTTTGAATCGTCAGGAAATATTTTATTGTGCAAGAAATACTTTTAAATGAAGTGTTTTTATTTTATTTATTATTATAATTTATTACTACAAAAATTATCACAATTTTTATTTAACACAGTATATGTACATACATATAGGTGACATACATGTAGGTGACATATATATAGGTGTCGGTCGGTTACGGTAACATTGTCGCGAGTTAAATGATTTTTTCCCATCTCAGAAATGCCTAACGCGCCTAAAAAAGTTTGTTTCGGTTACGGTAACAGTGTGGCGAGTGCAATGGTTTTTCCCCCATCTCAAAAATGCCCAACGCGCCTAGAGGTTTTCATTTCAAAAGCATACTCGCACTGCGCATGTCCATCGTCTTGGAATTTGCAACGCTCGCTATGCGAAAGTGTAGTTAATCAAGTAGGTAGTTACTGTTTGCTATTTTTAACCGACTTCAAAAAAAGGAGGTTCTCAATTCGACTGTTTTTTTAGTTTTTTTTTATGTTTGTTACCTCAGAACTTTCGACTGGGTGAACCGATTTTGAATTTTTTTAATCGAAAGCTGGTGCTTGTCATGTGGTCCCACTTAAATTTGAGCGAGATCTGACAATGGCATCCATGAGAAAACCTTTTAAGTCTTAAATTTGCATTAAGTATGTGCGCGACAAATATCACGATAAACGACACAATATCACGCCAACCGATTTCGATGATTCTTTTTTATTGTTATTGGAAAGGATGTACTTCATTTGAAGTCGGTTTTTTGTTAAAATTTTAGATTATTATATCATGCAATTAGAAGTGCCGGAAAGCTCTTAGGCTTTTGGTAAAACATGGTCAACATGGTCAGACAGATACCACATGTCATTAAGTAAGGATGTACATTTTTTATGGGCACAAGAACACCTACCTACTGGAATTATTGTGTTTGGAACATTATAGATTATACCTATTGATTGTAACTATAGGTATTTTGTCGTCTATGCTGTGCTAAACGAATAATAATCACGCGTGCATAACATTCGTCAAATTGCTTTTGCAGTTATATTTTGATGTGTTACAGGATAAAATAATACAAAATAACTTACCCAAATAGAGGATTTTTTATCCAACCCAATGCTATGCAAATAATTCTCCGCCCAACTAGTTTTTTGCTTGGGCCTTTTCGATGAACTTTCATTTATATCTTCCTTTTTAAAGACCTTTGAATCATCAGGTTTATTTTCTTGTACCGCTTTTATTTTATTGCAAATGGCATTATCCACGATCGGTACAACGATATTGTTGTCGATTTTTCTTCTTTTCGGCGAAGGTGGATTAAAAGACGTTGTTGGAACGATTACAATATTTGGGCTTTCGTAATGGGAGAAATATCTTTTGTTATTCATGCTTACACTGAAATAATATATATTTGTTGCAGTCAAAGAAAATAATACATCAGTGAGGTAGATTCTTATTAATAGGTATTTACTTGGTAGATGCAACATGTAGGCAAGCGAAACAGTCGCCATATTATTTATAAGTAGTTGACACAGTCATGTTTTCTTCTAATATATTCACGTCAAAAAGAACACAATATAAACTTTTAAATTACCTATCGTAACAATTTACCCAGAATCTCATCTTACCTTTTTAGACTTGTAAAAAAGAATTGCACGTACGATTTGCCGGCAAAGCTCTTCTATCATAAATATTACACCGTTTACAGTAAAAACAGCCTTTACAAAACAATATTTAGTTTCAAAAATGATTAACTGACGGATGAGTCGCAAAATCGCTCTGGAAGGCGGTAGGTAGCTTCTGAACTTCTGAAGGAAATGAAAATTCCGTCCGTTTGTTCGTTTCCGCCAACAAAAAGCCCCGACATTGACGTGTTAGATATCAGTGTTGACAGGTACCTAATATAATATTTGACAGTTGACACTGACACTCCACTCCTTTTTGGTCGTTCCGTTCTACATTCGACCCTTTCATAAACATACATTTTCATAATTACAAATAAAATTAACTAAAAATGTAGGTATGATAGGTATAAACCATAAAATGCTGACAATATCATTAAACTCTTAATTCCGCAAAGTGAATTGAGACATGCTAATGTCAAATGCAAAAATAATGTTGCCTGTTTTTTTGCTAGTGATGTTATCATGATTCCGGTTACATGAATCGTAAGATTTTTTTGACCGGTAAATATTGTATTATAATCAAGATTATTGATGAATTAAATATATGAATTTACTAACATTATAAAGCCTAAGAGTTTGTTTGTTTGGTTGGACGCGCTAATCTCAGGAACTACTGGTTTAGATTGAAAAAATATTTTTGTGTTTGATAGTATTGATGCTTTCTTACAAACTAACTTCGTCAATTTTTTTTAGACTTATAAACATGAAAATTTTTATGCAAGTTTACAGTTTTTTTTTATGGAAATAGCCGGCAAACGAGCTGACAATCCACCTGATGGTAAGTGGCTATCGTCGCCCATGTACTTCAGCAACACTAAAGGCATCACTGATGCATTGCCGGCCAAGAAAGAGAGAAGAAAAAGAAAGAACTGGTTCTCAAGCCCCCAGCCGGAACACGACGAGTCGTTTGGCGGCTGACTCATGCTCAAGGGTGGTAGCTATCCGGGCGAACCCCATGGAGAAATAATAATAGTAATAATTGTATTAATTCCTATTATTAGCTACTAATATAATCCCTCGAGGGGCTCTACCACCAGCGGGCCGGATTTAGTCGCCTCTTACGACACCCATCCGGCGTAGGATTGGGGTTAGTATTCTAAGCCGCCCCAATACGGCAAAAACAATAATTAGCAAAAAATAATTTTAACACATTTTTGGAAAATCATCCCTTCAAGGGTTAATTTAGGGGATGTAACTTAGAACGCAACTTCGTAATTTTTGAAGTTAAAAACATGAAAATTGATTTTTTAGCTAAAGATTACAAACAAATAAGACGGAGGAGGAGAGGGAAGGGGAGGTAGAGGGATAGGCTTATGGTTAGGGGGAGAGGGGAGGGGAGGGATAGGGCGAGGGAGAGAGAGAGAGAGGAAGAAGGAATTTAATGGTCTCTGATTTCTTAAACCTATCAAAACTATAAAAGTTAAAATAAAGTACATTCACTGATTGTTATGTAACGTAAACTCCTAGGATGGCGGACTTTTCCGATAAATATTTGTACTAAATTAATCGAAAAATTTATAATTGATAGAAATTGGTAGCGATACGATTGTATTTGAATTTAATTACAAACCTCGATATTCGTTTTTAACAAAAAAATCTGAAATTATCGATTACGTTTTACCGATTGTGGCGCATCGCTATTTAGAAAACAATAAAAACTTGCAATACTGGAAAATCTGGAAATTTTAATTTACTTATTTTGCTTAGCGGAATGAAAAAGTTGAGTTTACATACCAAGTTACGTTTAAACCTATGTAAATGCGTCCCAAATATTCGGATTTTTTAATTTTTGCCCGGGGCAGCGATTTACGACAGCTCTGCCCAGGGGTAGGGGCAAAACATTTTTGTCCAAGGAACGTGCAAATCGGGTTTTTTTCAGAAGTTGACACATGTACCTATCTATACTTCTATACTAATATAATAAAGAGGAAAGATTTGATTGTTTGCATTGAATAGGCTCCGAAACTACTGAACCGATTTGAAAAATTCTTGCACTGTTGGGAAGCTACACTATCGCCGGGTGACATAGGCTATATTATATTTCCAAAAAAATTAGGGATCCTTAATAAAACTCCAATAATGTAACCCAAGGTGTATAAAAATAAGAAAACCGAAGCAAAGCGAGGGTGGTTACTCGTCTTTAATAAATTAGTAAGAACGTTTAATGGAAAAAAGTAGATAGGTAAAAAGTAGGCATGTCTCGGCAAGCCCATTACTATTCGCATTTACTGATACATTCCTTCCATGCTGTTGTAATTCAAAGCAGGTAGGTATTTGTATATGACAGTACGTGCAGTCGTGCAGTGTCACAGTTTCGATTCCCAATGGGGCAGACATAAATGACATAAAAAAATGTTTAAGTACCGGCAATGTATCGATGCTAAAGGCCTTTAGAAAGGCAATTAATTAATTTTTAGTTACCGTATTCAAATTGTTTAGGAGTTAAATGCGGCACCCGGCCGGCCTTTTGTTTAAGACCTACGCTTTTGGGTAAATCTAAATATTAAAAACCTCCATCCTATAATTTCATATATCTTCAGTTACGTAAAACAAAATTAAAAATTTTGAAATAACCCACGCCGGATGTAATCTAAAAAAAAAGATGAATACCAATTATCGTCTAAGATATCTACCATAGTCCTTATCAGGGTTGTTGTTGATGTAGGTTTTTTCAATATCAGCGGATGCTGATGCTGATGCTGATTTTTTAAATTAATATCAGCTGATGCTGATTTTATTGAAACATGAAATTGAAACTATGAAGTTGTTGGTAAAAGTGATAACTTTTTTAGGCATTTTAAATAAAAGGGAAATACTGTGACTTTTAATTATCAAAAACAATCAATCTTCGTAAATGCGGTGGTACTTCACTTTTTAATGGCGGAGGCATTCTTAAACTAAATCTTAAATATCTTTAAACGAGAAATTCTTGTATATATATATATAATTGGAATCTCGGAATCGGCTCCAACGATTTTCATGAAATTTAGTATACAGGGGGTTTCGGGGGCGATAAATCGATCTAGCTAGGATTCATTTTTAGAAAATGTCATTTTATTGGTGTTTTCATATCTTTAAACGAGCAATTCTTGTATATATATATATAATTAGAATCTTGGAATCGGCTCCAACGATTTTCATGAAATTTAGTATACAGGGGGTTTCGGGGGCGATAAATCGATCTAGCTAGGATTCATTTTTAGAAAATGTCGTTTTATTGGTGTTTTCAGGCAATGATAAACTTCTACAATATACTTTTCCTGACATCTATTGGCAAGTAGTAATACTAAAGCTACTTCAATAAATGGCGTTGTTAATCAACACTAAACCGAGCAAAGCTCGGTCATCCGGATATTATTAATTAACTACTTTAAACGATTCAGTAACACGGGCAATGTTTACGTTAAAATGAGTCAAATTTGTGTTTGTTTATTAAAATTCGAGCGAACAAGTAAAGTTCGCTCGAAAACGACTGATAATTTTACGATCTTTGATTGGTCAAAAACCCACGCCGCGCCGTCATAGCTAAGCCCCGCCTTCAACGGTCATGTCACGTCACGACTGGAGTATCAGCAATAAAATCAGCATCGATTAATGCGGATGCTGACGTTGAAACCAATGCTGATAATCCGCTGATGCTGATATTCGCAACAATCCTAGTCCTTATGACCGTAGCCAACAATTATCAGCCTACTGCAACGCCCCCTGGAATAGTGGTCTATCGCCATAAAAATATAAACCTGCTCTATAATGATGCCTTTTGAATGAAAACAACCGTAATGAAATCGGCGCAGTAGTTTTCATAAAAAACGAACAAACATACATACAAACAAACAAACAAACAAACAACCAACCTCTAACCCCCAAACATCTATGCCTCAAATGCATATACCGCCTCAGTTCCGTCCGTCGTGGGTAAAAATCAAAGACAATGTAACACGAATCGTAGTTTTATTTTCCTTAGGTCCGAAAAATATTTTCCATCATAAATTGTCTGTGACTCAACACTTTCACACGTTTTAAAAATCTAAACTCATCCCACGATGTGTAAAAAAACATCGATGTGTTTAAAAAGTTTAAAGCACTTTTATCATATTAATATCTATACACACAAGTAATTATAAAAAAAGTAAATATAGTACTTATTTTAATAGCTTAATCTTAATGAAAATATATCTAGATCTACTTAGCCTATGTTACAAAGTACTTATCATTAAGTATTAAATTCAAATTAAGCTAGTGTTTAGGTAGTGTTCCATGAACACCTTCCCAGAAATTTCATACAGGGGTGACATATTATTATTATTCTGATATGATAGACTTGGTATCTTGTTCTGAAGCAATTTATTAGTACCTGGTGTACTACTCTTACACATCAACTTTGTATCAATATTATTATTATTATTGTTATTAATATGTTGATCAAGGTGGACTTGACTAAGATGTTCAGGAGTTCTTGGACGAGCAGCCATTGTGTCACCACCATAGAGAAGAACGGTGTCCATTGAGTGTATAGAACTGTTGAGTATGTCATCGTCGGATGAGATGTTTTGATAATCAGATTGAGTTGTAGTTGCACATACAGATTTTCTTATTGGAAAACTGTTGAAGTTTCCACTGTCATTCTTCATTCGCTGAAAATTATTTCAGTTTCACTTTTTTTTCAATTAATTTATTAAAAGATTTGTTTATGTTATTGTTACTGCAGTGTGTCTGAACAGAGTTTAAGGAACACATAGTGGATTTTTCAAAAACTTATAATGTACTGATTTGGATCTGATACAACACCTCTTTTTATATGGAATCTAACATTTACATTTGTTTATTTATTTATTTATTTGCAATACTAACTTCGAGATGAAAACCTATTAAAATTTAAAACTGCCTGCATATTGGTAGAAGAAAAATCCAGATATTTGTCTTACCTTTCTTGTTAAGTTGATTAAATCTTCAAGTTCATCGGAATCACTAGACATAATATTAAAACTGCATGAGCTAACATTCTCATATGTGTCGCTGCTAGAGGCAACTGTTATTGGACTACACAAATCCCTATTTAATACCATATTTACATCATTATCATTTTTTTCAGATTTGCATAGTGTTTCCTGAAAAAAAAAGTATTGTATTAATTGCATTTGCTCATCACATTTTTTGTTTACATATTCATATTAAATATAAAGAAAAGTCACATCTAATTTGATTGAATACAATGTATTTAAATTGATCAACCAATTATTTCAATTATTCTGAGCTAGGCATTTTTTAAATGTTGTGTTTGCTTATTCTTGTTCATTGCAAGAAATAAGAATAACTATTAATCAGCATGTTACTAAAACTTAAAATGTAACAGTGCATTTCATGGAAAAATCTTGTGTTTGAATAAAAATGTTATATAGGAACCCAATAAAAATATTTTCATAGAACATAATTCTGCATATAAGCCAAAACACAACAGGATACTTTTTAAGTTTTATAAAAAAACTACCTTAATCGGAGCCTCGTTTTTCTTATATTTCAATTTTATGGGTACTGTTTCTTTTTTCAGGTATTTTGTATTCATTGAAGTTTTTCTGTGATAATGCTGACCATATCTGCATCTTTGCCGACCACAATATGGTACTATGCGCTTAACAGTTACTGTTTTTAGTTTTACATTTCGAATACATGTTGTTTTCCTTTTTCGTTTTTTCTTTTTATTTGAATTCACAGCTTTTGATTCTCCATCTGTATCGCTGACTATAATCACATCCTGCCGGCATATTGTCAAGTTACTGATTTCCATGATAATGAACTTTTAGATTACCCGATAGAACATCTGAAAGAGAAAGTTGCATTTCATTTCATTATTTGTATGTTATGATTATGAAACACTTATGGCCTAATGCCTTGTGTCAACCATTAGGAGTTGAGGAGTTTCATGGCAAATTAATTTTTCTAAGTATTTTGTGTAACATTTGCTACAGCATCTAGAAGATGCAAGCAAAACATTTAGTTCAAATAAGACAAGACAAACTGTATCTTGTAACACTGTTATTAGACCTATAATTTCAATTAAAAATTTGAGGGTGATTATAAATATCCGGGAGCATGATTGGACTCTGCATTCAAAATCTTACCACCAGGTAAATCCGTATTTTGACCAATTAAATCTGAAAGTGTTTCTAAATATTAATATTTCTGATTATATTTACACCAAATGCAATTATTCTTATTATTTTACCTTCTTCTAATTGGAGTTGCGTTACCGTATAATCCGAACATTTTAAATTCTATTAGTAGGTAGGTACCTATGTTACTATGTAGGAAAGACAATCAAAATAAAATAACTTACGACATACCTACTTTTGCTGCCGAATCGCCAGTAACTACAGTTAGGGAAATCAATAAACACCCAGTCAATATAACGGATGAGCCGGTAAACTTAATATAGATTGTAGGCAGTAGTACCTACCCGAACTTCACTTTATTACAATACAATTATTTTTTGATTCGAACAAGACGAACCTGACGAACGTTCGTCATAAATCACTTGGATTATGTTTCATTTCACATTTCTCAAACAATAATAAATACAAAAATCAGCGAAATCCTAGAACGAACAAGTACCTTCCTCCTTTTACGGCGCGCTCAGCGGTCAGCGCTGACCGGCCGACCGAAGCGATCAGTCAATGCAGTTCAATTTCAGTTAAGTTGAGTACAATCAGTATTGATCCAGCTGATGCAATGATTAGAGAGTTCTTCTTATATATTTGGGCTGATCCCGCTAATCCGTATTTTCATTTCATCCAATTCGAGTCTAGATTTATCAAAATTGAATTGAATTTGATTTGATCACTCATATTTTGATCTTGACATTGACACTTGACATTTGGTTTGCTTGCGAGGGTTTGTTTAACAAAGATTAAAAAAATACAGAAGTTTAACGCCATCAAAGTCTGAATAGGAAAGTCAAATGTAAATTTAATTTTTATTTACTATAAATTTAAAAAATATTAAATTTAACTTTCTTTTAAAGCAACAGTTTTAAATTTGAGGTCATAGAATTTTCTTATTCAGAGTTTGATGGCGTAGGTAGGCATAGTCGTGATATGTACCTATTTTATCATCTAGGGCATAATGCATGTTGAAGTTGAACGATAGTTTAGTTAGGCACTTGAACAATATGATACCTACATCCGGCCAACCCTGTAGTGTAAACATTACGGTACCTACCGAGCTACCCAATGAACTAATATACTAAGTAGTATATTCGCACAAACAGAGAACATCACACAGGAAACTATTAACTAAATTACTAACTTTGACACATTAGGGCTTCTTAGATTATTTCAGCTTAGCTTGATTTCAAAAAGGTGCAACATTATGTATGTAGATAAGTGAGGCACTTGCCTCAGACAACTTTTTTATTGGTCTGAGGTAAGTACCTACTATACCTAGTCTATAGTTTCGTCATGCCAGTTTCTTTAACTGTGCATCAGTGTCCTAGGCATTAAATTTTTAAGTCATAATACCTTCTAATATAGGTATTATTTTTATCTATCTACGTAAACCTATCTATATTGATAATTAAGATATTTTCCGATTGCACTCTTTTTCTTAGTAGGTACCCATGTACCTAGTATAATAATATAGCTCTTTCCCTAAGTATTGGGAGTTCTGTGACTTTTTAAGAAGTCTTTTCATTTTGAAACCGTTTCTATAATAGAATTGTTTAGTGAGCAATGAATAGCATCATCAATTTTGTAAGTACACTTTACGTACGATTGTAATATGACTACAAGCACCCCTTAACGCCGAATATACCGTCTCATTCACGAAACTACACTTTCTTAATTTCAGAAATATGAAACTGAATTTATCTTTGCCCTTGCACCTACTAGTTGCAATCACGTATTATTGAATTGTATGATGGGTATGGGGTGCAACCGTATTGCGCAGGCTCCCTACGCTCCTCTTCAGATAAAGAGTCGATAAAACAGCTTTTAGTAACCAGTTACCAAATGCATAACTACCTAGGCATTATAATATCTGTAGGATAACGGCAGGGAACTAAATAATGCATGTCATTTAGTGTACCTACGTATGCTACTATTTTCGATAGGTAGGTACTAAAATGTTATTTTATTCGTAATTATTGCAATTTTATAATTTGCATGGACAGTAGCAGTGATATTTTTTCGATGGCGTTCTGGAGATGCAGACACAAAAATTAACACTTAAGCCTTGTGTCTCGCAAATAGTTTCCTAAATCGAAATATTGTCCTCGCACACCCGAAATATTTTTCAATCAACCCCACTTTACATTTAAAGGTACCATAAAAACTTAGTAAGGTTGATACATTTTTCTTTATTACTAGGTACCTACAGCTTTCTAGTAGGTAGGTACTATGAGACTGAACAAAGCCATGGATGGACAAACGGACATAACGTAACTAAATTTTTTACGTTACTACTACTTAAAGATTATCGTATTGAGTTTTGTTAATTACGCAGTATTTTATAACGTTGTCCAAAAGAAATGCAATGTTTATCTAGACAAATTATAATACAATACTTAATCGAAGGAGCCCCTCTAAACGTATTGGAGCAACGAAAACAAGTAGGTATTATTTGATTACGAGCAATAACATTTAGGTATTTTGTAAACAAAAATAACATTAAATTAAAAAAATTGTAAATGGTAATCAGAAATTAGTTTGTACAAAATCACAATAGAAAGATTACTTTATTCGCTCAAATAATTCTGTTCATGTTTTCATAACATAATACAATGATATTATAAGTAAAAGAATTACTCCAGCTACGCTATTTATTTAATAATGAATTGTTACCTAATTCAAATTGGTACAATTAATTATTTTATATGTATTGACGAAATCATATCATGACTTTTAATGGTATTGAATTCAGTTACCTGTGGAAATATCGATTAATCCTCTCTTTAAATTATTGTTTTCATTGAAAAGGAATTATTTGTTTTCATTCTTGATGTAAAATATGAGCTGTCTAGGTTGTTGATATGACAGTCAGTCAGGACTCAGGATTTTTTTTATATTGGGTATATAAACCAATTTTTCACCAGACAAGCTTACAATCCCTATTTTACAACATTAAGATAAATAATATAAGAAAACACAAGCTAAATTTGTTTTTTTTTTGTATCTCGAAGGAATTTCTGTACATCGCATCAAAATAATCTTTGATTTGGTGGAAACTCAACATTGAACAGAAATGGGTATACCCTCAGAATAAAGAATAAACGGTATAGGTACTTATTTGTAATGTGTGTATTACGTGTATCACAACGCCATTAGGACATGAATTTTTACTTCATCATCAAACATCATCATCATCATTATCATCGTAAACCATAACAGTCCAACTGGGTTCGGGTTCCTGTCTCAATGTGGAGAATGCAGGCCATAGCCCACCACGCTGACCAAGGGCGAATTGACAGAGTTCACACACCTTTGAGAACATTATGGAGAAGCCTGACTTGTGATGGTTCTCGATATATCCTTCCATCAAACCATAATATAAGTAGGTACGCACATAACTTAGAAAATTAGAGGTGTGTGCAGATGATTTCGAATCCAGGCCTCTTGACCTCCCCATCAACGTTCATGGGCTTAATACATAATCATCATACAATCAAACTTCTATGGAGTTTCTTGCTGCTTCTTCTTCCCGGACAACTGGCGGTAGAGCTATCGTGAAGTGATGGCTTACATTGAATTTCAAAGTGTTCAAAAAATCTGATTAACAGAAAAGAAAATATAGTATCGAAATCAACTCATACTTGAAAGTTGAAAGGCACTTTGCTTAAATACGTCTTTAACTTTTCTACCACAATAAAACTTTATAACTGTTATCTCTGAATATAAAATGATGACTGAAAATTCGCAGTTCATTACTAGGTTACTTTTGAAATGTTTTTGTGAGTGAGATCACGAATGTCGATGGATACGTTGTATGCGGTTTTGTTCGCGGACTTTTTCCAAAACATGCAAGTGAAAGGTCTCTTGCTTTGTGCTATGTACTATTATGTCTTCTGTGGCTATACGCACGACTCCACGTGTAATCGAGATCAGCTGAGCTGTCATTATTGCCAGTATCAACATTTCTGTAAACTAAAACGCTCGTGTGGCGGTTTTTGGGTTCGGTATGTAGTGTATTTATTATTTGGTTCTTTTTAGGCCGGTCTATCTGCTAATAATATAATGTTGTTAATAAAGTAAAAGGTTTATTTTGTTGCTGTTACTCAGTGCAACTCTTTTTAATTTTTACTTTCCATATGGATCGTTAGTTTGTGTATAAAATATAATAATAACAATTATACTATATTATAATTATATACAATATTCAATCCCTTAGGATTTCGGGTGGCATAATAACTTCCGATAGTTGGATTGGCTACTACTAAACTCTCACTGGAGCACGGTGGTCCTTTATGAGTTACATTATGACCCTTTATAATAATTATGATCATGTAGTTAGGGACAATTAAATCAATAAATAAGTGTATTTAAAAAATTGACGACCTGTCGTATCTAATGGTTAAAATAACATGTCGGACCGCTGTGCCAAGGTTCAGGACCCTTGGGTTCGATTCGATACAGGGAATCTAGTGTGGGGCTATGAGTGTGTAGTGTTCTTTTATTTTATTCTAAATACGTACTTTCTACTATAGGTTCTATACTAGGTTGTATATTACCACTGTGTACTACTATATGCCTTATGGAGGCCATACACGATCAAGTATACTTGTCAAGTTTGCAGCGGACTTGACGCAGCATGCAGTATACTTGATCGTGTATGGCCACGGTGCCGCGGTGTAACTATCTGGCCATATAGCTAGCTATCTCATGCACACTGGATGCCGCGTCAACTCAAACTGCTTTAACAAGTCAAACTGCAAACTTGACAAGGGCACTTGATCGTGTATGGCCCCCTTTAGTGGTTTTTACGTAAATTTGTAAAAGACAAGTATAATATGCGGATAAACTGCTGTGGCCTACTTACGTATCGATATTCATTGGTATCGAATAAAACATTAACACTTACATTGAAACCATTACCAAAAAATGAAGCTCAGGCACGACGCGTCAATTGTGTTATATTTATAAATTTCATATATAATGATATGTAAAATCTACCTGGAGAAACAAGCAAATGATTAAATTTTATCTTTACAGCCTAAATCCGTCCAAGCAACTCAAGCGAAGCAGCCGAACCAGTCACCGCCGGTCCAAGCGAAGTCGAGCGCTTCGGGCGATGCGGCCAAGTTGAGCGAAGACGTCGCGAAACAAGGCGACGTGGTCCGATCGCTGAAGGCCGCAAAGGCCGAAAAGGCTAAAGTCGACGAGGCGGTTAAGACACTTTTGGATCTTAAGGCCAAATACAAAGCAGCTACTGGACAAGTAAGTATTAATTAAATGGTTTTATTTGAGAAATATTATCTCATGGCTTGGGTCCCCTGCCCTCAAATATCAAAAATGTTTTTTGATCGTCTAGAACTCTTTTTTCCCTACGTTCTTTCCTTCCTTTGGTACCGCGTTTGGTATTGCCAGTGATTGCTTAGGTACCATCAAGATACCCCTCAGGTCGTCTGCCTAATCCTGTGTGCGTCTGCTCAGGGTATAATCAAAATTTTTACAAAAAAAATTCAAATTGAATAAAAAAAAATTAAAAGGTGTCAAGGGACACCCGGATGGAACGAAGTTCCTTTCGATTTAAGTATTGTTTTACGCGCTCAGCAGTGTGATTCAGCAATATGAAACTAGATGGCGCTGTACAACTTTCTGAATCATGCTGTTGAGATTCTTTGGCCCTAATATAAGTAAAATAGCAAAAAGTGTCGTGACAACTTTTCGTAAGAATTTTTTCCGTCTAGCCCCCTTTCACAACGCGCGATAAGGAACTTCGTTCCAACTACAAAAAAACTTCCCCTTGTTTTGAAGTCGGCTAATTTCGTGGTGTGCCATGGATAAATATAAATTTTACAGATTGTACCTATGTGTTATTGACATTGTTCCTACATTTCCTTTATCCGTTTAGGATTGGAAACCAGGTGCAGCTCCAGCCGCAACGTCAGCGCCATCAGCCCCAACCTCGGCGCCTTCTGGTGACGGTCCAGCCTTGGCCCAGGAGATAGTCAAACAGGGTGACCTGGTTCGCTCTCTTAAATCTTCAAAGGCTGAGAAAGCGAAGATCGACGAAGCCGTGAAACTCTTATTGGAACTAAAATTCAAATACAAGGCAGCTACGGGACAAGTAAGTATGCATCTAATTTGTAATATTGTTGTCTGTTTCGGTTTGTTGAGTCTGTATTTAATTTATATACCCTAGGTATACTATTGTATTGTAGTGTAAGTCCGTTTTTTTATCTTATATTCACATTGTGATATCACTACCGCAAATTGTTTTTTTTTACAGAAATTTAAAAATAACACAAAATGTTAATAAAAATCAAAAAGACACAAAATTAATAGCATTTACCTATAATCTGGAACTTACAGTTTTTTTTACTCTAAGGACTGGAAACCAGGTGCA
This sequence comes from Thymelicus lineola, assembly GCA_963932265.1. Taxonomy (NCBI): domain Eukaryota; kingdom Metazoa; phylum Arthropoda; class Insecta; order Lepidoptera; family Hesperiidae; genus Thymelicus; species Thymelicus lineola. The sequence goes on from OZ010699.1 coordinate 9,076,252, forward strand.
ACGCCTACTGCCCCAGCCAAAACCGCAGCTCCTGTCGATGCGAGTGGTTTAAACCAGGATATTACCAAGCAAGGAGACTTGGTCCGATCGCTCAAGGCTGCTAAGGCTGAGAAGGCTAAGGTGGACGAAGCAGTCAAGGTCCTGTTAGAACTGAAGGCTAAATACAAGGCTTCTACTGGACAGGTTAGTTACATATAAACGTTTTTTTTGTCTAACTAGTCGAGCTGGCGTTCCACCTGATGGAAAGTGACCATCATGGCCGACGATGGTCAAGGAATACCAAAGACAACACCGTTGCGTAGCCAAACAAGAAAGAAGAGAGAGAAAGAAAGACCAGGCGGTCTATTATGAACTCTTAATTCCAGCCAAGTTTCAGTGTAAACGTCAAATTCGTGTTACGAAAGCGGTCACGTGACACTTTTTAGCCAATCATACGTCGATTAAAGCCCGTTAAATGAATTGCCAGGAACATGGATGGTTTTATAAAAATTCTAGGCCCGCTGGCTCTCAAGCAAGAGTGGTAGGTAGTTAGGCAGCTTCACAGCCTTATTAAAATTTCATATTCGCAGTTGAGAATACATTAAGATTAACCATGTGGGATTGGCGTTGACATACGTAAATGAGACATCAGAAAACACCCATGACTATAAAATTTCCAAGGTCATTATTGTTGCTTGCAATTAGATCAAATTTTATTAATAATATGAATCAAAATTAATAATGTTTGCCTGGGATGACGTTAACGATGAAATACAGTTATATAATACAAATAGTATAATTCAGAGATATAGATACACATACATTAGCAGCTGAATAAATAAGATTAAAGTGTAATTGTATGGTTCTTCACTAAGCCTTTGAATACTTATATAAGTATTACAGTTCCGGAGGTAGAGTAAATTTAATTTCTTTTCGTGAACGACAAATCTCAGATTTTTGTTTAACACGGAGAAGTGCATAGAAGAATGAAAGAATAGATAGAAATATCGACGACCCGTGTAAGTTCCAATCCCAGTGAGGCGGAAATTTGAGTGATGAGTTTAATATCTGTTCTTGGTTTGAGTGTGTGTGTTCTTGTGTTTGTGTGTGTGGCACCCCCGAGCTCACGATACAGGGAGGGAATCTAAATATGCTATGAGTATGTAGCGTTAAAAAAATTAAATTGCGTCAATGTGATTTAACCCAGAATATGAATTACGATCGAATATCGATCGCAAGGCACTATCGATCACTAGTCATCATCATCATCATCATCCTGCCCATTTCCCAATTTTGTAATGAATAAAAAATAAATAAAAATCCTTTGCCCTAGGAATGGAAGCCTGGAAGTACTCCAGTAACTACTCCGGTTAAGACGAGTGACGACACGCAATTAGCGAGTCTGCTGAAGCAAATCGCGGCGCAGGGGGACAAAGTACGGAAACTTAAAGGGGAGAAAGCTGAAAAGGGCACCATCGATGTCGAGGTAACTTACGCTCCAACTCAGAGTCACTAACGTTTACTTTAATCGCTTCTTAGTCACCATTCAAATTCGTACTAAGGAGCGATTTTAGTAACCCTTTGTGACTCTAAGTTGGGGCGATAGTCTTCTTCTAAAGTATTATACAAAAAGTGTATGGCTTCAACCCATTAATGGCCCACTACTGGGCACGGTTCTCTCATCTTAAGGAGGCCTAGAGCATACTTCACCACGCTGCTCCAGTGCGGATTGGTGGAAAAATAGTGCCAAAATTGTTTATCAAATAAGACTCGTCGTCGTATATACATATTAAAATGTTTAATAGCATTATTTGTTTTTAGGTTAAAAACCTGCTCAACCTCAAAGCTCAGTACAAAGCGATAACTGGCAGTGATTGGACACCGAACGCTGTCGCTCCTCAAGAAACAAAGACATTAAATCAGGTATGCTTTTTGGTACAATAAATTTTAACACCATAATAGTCTTTACATATGCTACGATTCTCTAAATTGACATCAATTATTTTGGAACCAATTGAAATAAAACATACAATAAAAAACCCTCGCTTACTAACAATACATCAATAAAACGCATCAACATGCGAGGCAGAAATTTGAATGATGAGTTTGAATTTCTGTTCTCGGTCTGGGTGTGAATGTCCTTGTCTTGTGTGTTGTCCATGGCACCCACGACATAGGGAATCCTAGTGTGGGGCTATGAGTGTGAAGCGTTATTTATTTATTTATTATTTATCGGTTAAGCCGTTTCTGAGATAACCCCTATGTATAAGTTACTCTATGGATAACCCGGAACAAACGCACAGATAAACCGACAAACAGTCAAACATTCTACAAATGATTTGTCGTGGCATTTATTGCGTTAGTAGTAACTCCAATAATATTAATAGTTTTCTCAATGACATTACTATCATTTACAGTTGTTAGTGACAGTTTCATGATATGATTGTGTGATGATACTGATGATTCCTTATTTTCTATGTCAGAGCCCAGCACTGTCAGTGAACATGAACGGCAGTAGCAGCGAAGTTCTCGCGGCCGAGGTCGCCAAGCAAGGAGACCTGGTCAGAGACCTCAAGACCAAGAAGGCTGATAAGGTAATATTACTATAACGTTAAATTAATGTTTCAAAAACTCCCAGTCGGTTTTATTTACACTAAACATAGCTAAGAACCATCTGGATCAGAACCTAATTCATGTAACTTTAAGACGCATCGATTAAGTTGCAGTGACGCTACAATCAAGTTGCAGTGACGCTGCAATCAAGTTGAAGTTTAACGTCTAAACCGTATTCTCGTAATTTTTGAACTGCGCGTCAACTGCCACGCATCCTGCGCGCCTGTCAAACTTTTCTTCGACTATTTAGTACTCTGTGTTTGTGTTGTCATATGAGAGAACAAATAAACTTATTAATTAATCGAATACAATTTATTATGTTTCCATTAAAAAACGTTGAAGAATATTTACTTATTATCCCAATAAGGATTTTAATGATATTTCTTATAAAAAAAGTAATAATGTGTGCTTCAGTTCACAAAAAACGTCATATGTTATCTCAATATGGCAGAATGAAGGTCTTCACTTTGCCTCGTAAATCGTAATGAAATTAGTAAAAAAAATTCAGAAAATCTTGACGCGTATCTTATTGTGACGTGAGCGTTTTTACAAGCGCTCGCGTGACGTCAGCGTGTTTGACAGCGCTCGCGAAAGCTAAGAGAATACGGAAAGTGTCATTTTGATCGAAACATCACTGCAACTGCACTGCAATCGAACTTGTTAAGTTATGTGAATTAGCATCCAGATCAGCTTTCAAACAAAAAAACCGCATCATAATCGCTTCATTCCTTTAAGAGCTACGATGCTACAGACAGACACAGTCACGTCAAAATGTTTAATTTCCAGAGATAATATTATATGTAGAAAGCGCCATCTATGAACAAAACTATATACACAGTTAAGTCAGAAAGGAACTTGCTGAAAAAATAGTTTAGTTCAGGAGTTCTAGATAGCGTTGTAGTATAAAGATAAAAGTTTCCAATTATAAGTTAATTTCCAGAGATAATATTATATTCGAGCACTACTTCATCAATGTTTTGTCATGACGTTGTCACGTTAAACTACCGTCCGTAAACCGACTTTACAGACAACCATTTTATTTTTAATACTAACACACTGTATTGACGCAGGCGACGATAGACGCTGAGGTAAAGAAGCTTCTAGAACTGAAAGCGAAGTACCAAGCTGAAACGGGCACTGCGTACGCGCCGCCCGCACAGACTAAGGACGCCAAACCCAGAGAAACGAAGCCTAAAGAGAAGAAAGAGAAACCGAAGGAAGCCAAGAAGGATGCTAAGCCAAAGGAACAGGTTAGTAACGAAAGAATAGAATAATAGCTAGTTTTTTTTACTCGACTGCTAAGAAGGTTTATGTTTTTCGCGCGTTTCTTGTATGTACGTATGTATGTATGTATGCATGCATGTAATATTCTTTATTGCCTCATATCTTCTAAACTGCTGAATGGATTTGTATAGTTAAGATATAGATTCGTCTTGATAACCCATATGTTCTTAGATAAGTGAAATTGAAAAATATTGTAAGATGCCCTTGTTAAAATAAAAATAAATTAAATAATACAATACGGGTATCAAATTAAAGAGTTCAGCATAAAGATTTCAAAAAGGTATATCATGGTAGCTTTTTTGATAGCAGGCGGGTTTCTTTTTTTAAAATTTACACTACTTTAAATACAGCACTTAATGTTGATAAGTGGTCGCCACCATCCATATATTAGTCATATCATGGATGTCTTTCCTTCTTCCTTCTCCCTTCTATTTTCCTTGTGGCCCATAACGCAATGGTGATACCTGAAATCTGTGGGCGACTTGAACACTTATCATCAGATGGCTCGTATGCTTGTTAACTGACTATTTACAACAATAAACCGATAATATTGTAACTTGCTCAGGCAAAGAACAACATCGTGAAATCAATATTCCGCCGTCTATCCGTATTGAAATAGAAATAGAATTATGATGTTTTTTTATTTGAATGCTGAGGTCATCGAGATAGTTTTACCTAAAATTTATGAAGATCTGCAGGTCTTTTATGAACTTTTATAAAACCATTCATGTTCCAGGCAATTCATTTCTCTGGCTTTAAACGACGTATGATTGGCTAAAAATTGTCACGTGACCGCTTTCGTAACGAATTTGACGTTTATACTGGAACTTGACTGGAATTAAGAGTTCATAATATACCGCCCGAGCAATGATAATGATGATCATTTGATAGTGGTTTAATGATATATGTACATATGTTTGTGTCAGTCCCCAAAGCCGATCAAAGAAGAGTCGTCGAGTGGCGTGAAGAAGATAACTCGGCTCGGTCTGGAAGCCTGTAAGGAAACCGACCTGCCCGAGTGGTACTCGCAAGTTATTACTAAAGGTAATTCACACTTACATAGTTAACAGTTGCTTACAGATGTTTTACTGTTTATTTTGATCGAATTGTATGTTCCTTAGTTAGGTAAGATCTTTAAAGCTAAGGTAATATCTACTACCAGCCATGAATTTGTTTGATATTGATCATTTAAAAAGAATCAAATTCTTTATTATTTTTGGCCCTTTCGAAACACACGCACACACACACACACTTTTTTTGCATTGAAGGTTAAAAATGGCAGCCTTTCCGTAACATAGCGACCTCCAGACCTTTAACATATGCACAATGTTCCAGCGGAGCTGATCGACTACTACGATATCTCCGGCTGCTACATCCTGCGGCCCTGGTCCTATAGCATCTGGGACGTCATCCGGAACTTCCTCAGCACCAGCTTCAAGCAGCTCGGCGTTAAGGATTGCTACTTCCCCATATTTGTGTCCCAGGTACTTGTATACAATATTTATTAATTAAACAATCCATTGTCCAACTCTTATGAGTGTATGGGATGAAGAGGGTATGCCAGGTATGCGTATGCCATGCCCTAAGATTAGCTCCTATGTAGTAAGTGGCATGGACAGAAAAAAATAACATAGATAACTCCAAAGCAAACATTTCGGTATCTATAAATATCTATGTAAACATCATTGTAACATAAATGTCGGTGTAGGGCGAAAGTCGAACCCAGGACTCCTAGCTAAACTTTGCTGGGCTATGACATCATCAACATCGATATAATGGAAATATAATCAAAATCTATTTAATCATAATTTTCATACAGGTTCGAAATGATAGTTTTTTCAACAGTTTCCATTTTCTGTCCACCAGGCGGCGCTAGAACGCGAGAAGGAGCACATAGCGGACTTCGCCCCGGAGGTAGCGTGGGTGACGCACTCTGGCACCTCGGAACTGGCAGAACACATCGCCGTCCGCCCCACCTCCGAGACGGTCATGTACCCCGCGTACAGCAAGTGGATCCAATCACACCGAGACTTGCCGCTCAAGCTTAACCAATGGAATAATGTTGTGGTTGGTATTCTGTCTCCTTTCTTTTTTGTTCTCTATCTCTTTCATCGCTTGATTTAGTTCAGTTACCATTAAGCTGCATGTACCTTCGCCCCACCTCCGAGACGGTCATGTACCCTGCGTACAGCAAGTGGATCCAATCGCACCGAGACTTGCCGCTCAAGCTTAATCAATGGAATAATGTTGTGGTTGGTATTCTGTCTCCTTTCTTTTTTGTTCTCTATCTCTTTCATCGCTTGATTTAGTTCGGTTACCTTAAGCTGCATGTACCTTCGCCCCACCTCCGAGACGGTCATGTACCCCGCGTACAGCAAGTGGATTCAATCGCACCGAGACTTACCACTCAAGCTTAACCAATGGAATAATGTTGTGGTAAGTTTTTTGTGGAAATAGCCGGCAAACAAGCTGACGATCCACCTGATGGTAAATGGCTATCGTCGCCCATGGACATCAGCAACACCAAAGGCATCACTGATGCGTTGCCGGTCAAGAAAGAGAGAAGAAGAAGAAAGAAAGAACTAGCTCTCAAGCACTCAGCTGGAACACGAGTCGTTTGGCGGCGGACTCATGCTCGAGGGTGGTAGCTATCCAGGCGAACCCCATGGAGAAATAATAATAGTAATAATGGTATTAATAAATGTTAGCACACTCATACACCTGCAGCAGGTTTCCTTGTGTCGCGGGTGGCATGGACGACACATATAACATCACTCAACCATGACTCGGGTACAAATATTGTTCTGCCTCACAAACATCTGCCCCGGCCGGGAATCGAACCCGGGACCCCTCGCTTCGCAGGCAGGGGCGCCAACCAACTAGGCTAGAGGGTCGACAATAATGATGAACAGTTTTTCTTCTGAATATATCCAAACCTACATAATCCATCAATCCATCCATCAGCCCTTGGAGGTCCACTGCTGGATATAGGCCTCCTCTAACTTGCGCCACTCTGACCGGTCCTGAGCCTTCTGAATCCAGCGGATGCCCGCTGTCTTCTTCAGGTCGTCCGTCCATCTTGTCGGGGGGCGTCCTGTACTCCGTTTTCCGAGACGCGGGCGCCATTCGAAGACCTTTTTTCCCCAACGGTTATCGGTTCTTTGCACTATGTGGCCAGCCCATTGCCACTTCAGCCGGCTAATTCTTTGAGCTATGTCGGTTACCCTTGTTCGTCTACGGATCTCCTTGTTTCTGATGCGATCACGAACCTACATAAACGTTTTAGTATTTACAATAATTCCATTACAGCGATGGGAGTTCAAACAGCCGCAGCCATTCATCCGGACGCGCGAGTTTCTATGGCAGGAGGGCCACACCGCCTTCCGTACTGAGGAGGAAGCTGACGAGGAAGTCTTATACATATTAGGTAATATTATATTTTGTTTATACCTCTAGCTTATAACAAATAATATAACATTATTAAACTAAAGCTCTATGTGTTTTATTAGACGCTTGTTTTATTAGACTATTTTTTTTATTAGACTATGTGTTATATTAGACTCTATGCATTTTATTAGACGAATCCTATTTGGTAAACAAATCCAACATGTCTTTTTATCGTAATTTGAAAATAAGGCTGACACAAAAATAAAGGGATTTAAAAACAAATAATTATTTAATGCCAAAACTAAGTTATTTTTACAATTAATATTTTTTAACTAATTGAAATTAATATTTGAATAAAAATTTGGGACAAAATTTTTACCAAATAAGACTCATTTAGAAACCGATTATAAGTTGGGTTTTAAGAAAATGGTGTTAAATCATTTGATTTTTCGATCAACTTTATATCAACAAGTGAGTTTTTCTTTCATTTCGTGGTCCAGTAAACGCATTTGCTATTGATGTACTTCCATTAAAAAGTGGTATTACTTTTATCAATAAACTATTTTCGTGAAAATTCAATATAAAGACAGATAATACTCGTATTAATGAATAATTTATTAGTGTACAAAACCCGCGAAAGATATAAACTCTACTGCACCGGTGGTCTGCTTCCACGAAGTCACTTGCAGTTGCGTCGTCAGCGTTCGTTGAATGCTGTTGTAGTTTCGCAAGTTGTATTATGCCAGATAAGTAGGGTTGTCAACTCCTGCATATACATATATAGTATCGGTAGGTAGGATTGTCACTCTGCTTGTCAAGTAACAAACTCGTCAATAGTTTTGAAATAAAAATCTAAATAATTCTAGGTAATAATATTACAGGTTGTTACGGTAGTAAAAATTATTGTAAAAATAGTTGTAAAAATTGTAATTCTTTATTTTATCTTTAGTCGACCGGCGTGGCGCAATGGTTACCATGGTGGATCGCCGCGCCAAGGGTCCTGGGTTCGATTCCCAGCGAGGCAGAAATTTGATTGATGAGTTTGAATTTCTGTTTTTGCTCTAGGCGTTTGCCAGTTGTCTTAGTTGTTGCCCATGGCACCCGCGACAAAGGAAATCCTAGCTATTTTTTTATGAAAATAGCTGGCAAATGAGCTGACAATCCGCCTGTTGGTAAGTGGCTATCGTCGCCCATGGACATCAGCAACACCAAAGGCATCACTGATGCGTTGCCGGCCAATAATTTCCCTCTTCTCTTTTCTTTCTTGGCCGGCAACGCATCGTCTGCTCTTGGCTATGTATATTGGCTATAAAATTGTTCTAAAGTGACTCTGTTATACATGTTGTACTCTGTTGGATTACAACCTGATTGACCGACATGTCTAATCTTTTAGTATTACTACTATTATAATATATATACTATTATTTCTTCTGTGGTATTACAAGCTTATGCATAGGCAACGATAACTTACGATATTTGATATTTGATACTTGTATTGATTTAAATTATTTTATTATTTATTATGGATAGATTATTTTAATGTATTTGTTTTTATTGTATGTGTAGTGTTGAACTAATTTGAATGTAATTCAAATTATTTTGTTTTCCACTAACGCATTAAGTTAATTGTCCTGTAATGTTAGTGGTAAGTTTATATAAATAAATAAATAAAAACAACCTGTACCATGCCTGTACCATACTATATCATAGTTTATTATGTAACGTTTATGTTAAGGAAGAGAGGGGCAACCTGCCACAAGTGCAATTTTTTATACTTACTAGGTTGCTTCATCAACTGTATAACTATTGTATAAATGGTAGACTGAATAAAGATTTTTTATTTTATTTTTTATATGACGTAATGTATGACATAATATGACCAGAGCTGTACCGGCGCGTATACGAGGAGCTGCTGGCCATCCCGGTGGTGCGCGGCCGCAAGACGGAGAAGGAGAAGTTCGCGGGCGGCGCTTACACCACCACCGTGGAGGCGTACGTACCGGCCAGCGGACGGGGGATACAGGTCATTTATACATTACATTTATATACATTTAAAACTATATAAAACAAAAACTGTTTGTACGGATGTCCTTTATAGACTCTGAAACCATTTTTTTAAATAATAATAATAATAAAATCGTTTATTTCTACCACAAATACAATCAGTGTTACTATAATATATAGATACTAATCTAAGTTATAATACCATTCCATTCCATACCATTCAACCGATATCAGCAGTGGCGGTACAGCCATACAAGCTAAAAAGCCCAGCTTACTATCATTGCTTTACTATCATCACTCTGCAGCTGTTAACTCTCATAATATTGTTTGTTGGTAATGGTATGGAATGGAGTGTTCTGTGTTATTTGGCCAAAGATCCTGGTTTGTACGATACAACTGGGCTTGCCTTGTTCTGACAGCCTAGCAGCTAGTTGACTTGTGTAGTATTTTAAAATATATATTTAATTGTCTATGAAATACTTGATTATATATAATATGTATCTGTATTTCCAATATGTAGGGTGCGACAAGCCATCATCTCGGTCAGAACTTCTCGAAAATGTTCGAGATTATATACGACGATCCCGATACCCAGGAAAAGAAGTACGTGTACCAAAACTCATGGGGAATCACCACCAGGACTATCGGTATGGATTTTGTTCATTAAAAACACAAATATGTTTTATTTATTTAATGATTTATCCAGTTTTTAATTTCATTAATCATTTATGTTTTTTATTTATTTAAATTGATACGGACCTACTAGAATTTGCGTGCTGATGTAGAAAATAAGAATTTATGTTTATATATTGACCAACTGTTGTAACATTATTTACAAAAAAAAAATTGTTAGTCAAGACTTAGTACCACAATTACTAAGTATCACACGCACACATTGACACCATGATGTTATTAATCGGCCGCCATTACCGCGTCGGATTGGTCGGACCGCACTAAAAATTACGCACACATGGTAAGCGGGCGGCGTCACTCTCGATAAGACAAAGTGACGTCCAGTTATTTTCACGTCCGCACAGCAGGTACACAGCTACAGCATATATTTCTTTAGTTACAGTTAATATCGAATTAGAAATAAAAAAAACCCTCTTTCCAGGTGTAATGGTCCTAGTCCACGGTGACAACCGAGGGCTGGTGCTCCCCCCGCGAGTAGCCGAGATCCAAGTGATAGTGGTACCGTGTGGTATCACCGCCTCCAGCACTGCGGAGGACAGGAAGAGCCTCATAGACTCGTGCAAGGATCTCGTGAATGACCTCGTGGCTGCAGGGATCAGGGCTGAGGGCGATTATAGGGACAACTACTCGCCTGGATGGAAGTTTAACCATTGGGAACTTAAGGTTGGTTGCAGGGTATATTATATACATACATACACATACATATGTGGCTTGGGAGCCAGTTTTTTCTTTTTTCTCCTTCTTTCTTGGTCGGCAACGTATTAGTTCGTCAGTTCGTTTGATGACATAAAAATATATTAATAAAGTAGTCACTTTGAAAAAGATTCAAATTTTTTGTGAACATTAAATAACACTATATCACTCCAAGACTACTACAACACATCAGTAAACCACATCCAAATTGGTTAAGCTGTTTCTTAAGCGGGAATAAAACAGATAACACAGACTTACTTTTTTGCAAATTTTACCCCACTGCCGGGATATGTTCTTCGCAAGGATCTTGTATGTATGTATGTACGCATGCATAATAATATCCTTTATTACCTCATATCTACCAAACCGCTGGACCGATTATTATTAGATGCGTCTTGACAGAAAAATTAGATTTTATATTTTAATTAGAAATTAGAAAACACTAATATAGTGGCTGTGAGATGCCATTGTTTGAGTTAACAAAAAAAAATACTGCAATGTGGGTATTAAATTAAAGAGCTCATCATAAGCATTTCAAAAAGGTATTTTATGTTCTTTTGCAGTCGGGTTTTTGATTTTTTTTATGTATACTAGTTTTATTGTATATAATTAAAACGTTGTTCGGCAGGGTGTCCCAGTGCGCGTGGAGCTGGGTCCGAAAGACCTGTCCCGCGGCGAGGTGGTGGCGGTGCGGCGGCTCACGGGGGACAAGCTGGTCCTCAAGCGCGCGGCCGCCGCGGCTGACCTCACCGCGCTGCTCGACACCACACACAATGAGATGCTCGCGAGGTTTGTTATAACATATTATGGATAGCCTCAGGGATCTCAGATAATTACAATAAAATACAATTATTATATTCCTTCTCCTATCTGCTATCCATCTGATGGTAAGTTACTATCGTCGCCCATGGATTTCAGCGACACCAGTTGCCGACCCAGAAAAAGAGAAGAAAATAAAACTCTGCTTAGTACGGCTGTGCGTAAGAATAATATTATGGTATCAGTGTAATAGTTATATAATTAATTAGTATTTTTATAAGTACATATTATTATTTTTCTTGAAGCGTACCTGGCTATCAAATGACTCATGTTCCGAGTGGTGTGTTGCGACTTTCTCTCTTTCTTCTCTTTTTTGGGGTTTTAAATTAAAATCGGAATCCTTATAGTTTCGTCATGTCCGTCCGTCCTTCTGTCCGAGGAATTAAAAATTTCGTTTCGAAACCACTCTACCGCGTGCTGAGCCGCGGGCAAAAACTAGTATTATATTAACGGCTACCATTAATACCACCAGGGCGACAAAGGAACGTGACGAGAGAATGTCGCTGGTGACGGAATGGGAGCGCTTCACGGAGGCGCTGGAGCGGAAACACATCCTGCTGGCGCCATTCTGCGGCGACACACCGTGTGAGGACAACATCAAGAACGATAGTGCTAGGTAACGTTGGTTTCAGTACTATGACTTCAACCCATTAATGGCCCACTACTGGGCACGGGTCTCTCCTCTTTAGGAGGTCTAGAGCATACTCCACCATGCTGCTCCAGTGTGGATTGGTGGAGGGGTTAGTGGCCAACCCGAGTGTCGAAAGTTTTCAAACCGCCCGAGGGCCTCCGACATGGCTTAACGACTGTCATCTTATGATAATAACCGGGACCGACGGCTTTACGTGGCCTCCGAATCTCGAAAAGGCTCAAGAATTTTTTGCCGCTGGCGGTCACCCATCCAACTACCGACCGCGGCCGCTATTGCTTAACTTTGTCGATCGCTTAGAATCGACGCAAGCCGCTGGGCTATGAGCGCTTCCGTTGAGTACTATAGCAGTGTCTAATATTTATTACCTGACAAAAGTGTACAAATATACACACACTCCCTTACTATTAATTTTATGCAATAGATAGCCATTGCCGGCGTTAGAGCCACTGACGCCCTAGGCAAGAATATTGTGGCGCCCACATAATAATATGAAAATTAAAATCGACCTTTTTTGCTCGATTTTGCTGAACCAATGGAATCGTTTATTAAGAATTTTGTTTTCCTTTTTTTTGCTCCTCACCCCAAATGTGGCGCCCCTCCAAATTTGGCGCCCTAGGCCGTCGCCCAACTTTGCCCCCCTACACCGGCTCTGTAGATAGCAACACTCTATTTGTCAAATTTAAGTGGTCCGTCGAATTATGGATTGAACGCATATAAGGATGTGTGAATGTTCATAATTATGTTCTTGCCTGTGGTTCTAGCAGAACTTCTAAATTATGTATCATAATTCGAAAAATGACGTACCGTTAAGATACTTGATCGTCCACTGCTTATAGTTTATGTGCCATCACACTAAATATAACGCCATCGACGTAACAATGTTTGTGTGTAGGTTTCTAATAAACTCGTAATTCTTGCACCCCAGATGGCCCAGAGCCAATTCAAACTACCGATTACCGTATCGCGTCGCATCATGTGTCTCTGTGAATAGGGATGTTGACTAATTTTAGGATTCAATTTTATTTTATAGATAGAACCTCAATATTCACGAAAAAAAATATTATAAAAATCACTATAAAATTTCCCACCAAAAACGTCACGTGACGTCACTAAACTATATTCAATACTATCTGTATATTAAGTTTGTTGAATTTCCATATAAAATTGTTCAAATGACGTCATATTCTCAAAATGGCGTTTGAGGTCACGTGAGAGTGAGTACAATTTTTAACATTTTAAATTAATGATATTTAATTTATTGTGATTGATTTCAATAAAAGAATCATATTTTAGGCCTTTAAATGTTACCACAAATATTTTAGACATAAATTTATATTAATTTATAATTAGTGTCAACATCCCTATTCTCCCTTAGTATCAAAAATTTATATGAACCCATAGAACACTTAGACAAAGTGAACCATTGACTATTTCAGGACTGACGATGACGCGACAACTGAGGTGAAAGCACCAGCCATGGGCGCCAAGTCCCTGTGCATCCCGTTCGACCAGCCGCGCGCGCTGCGTGACGACGACCGGTGCATCCACCCCGCTTGCTCCAACAAACCCAAGTTCTTTACGTTATTCGGAAGAAGTTACTAACGGCTGTTGCAACTGAATTGAGAAATTTATAATAAAATTATTGATTTGTATTTCATATCTTTTATTTACTACTAGCAGAAAGCCAGAAATCCGACGTGTGCTACACTAAAAAAATTAAACACTAAATAAAATATTTATTTTTACTCCAAAACATAGTAGTAAGCTAGTAACTATATACACCGCTAATTAATATATGAATCTGAAACTATAATGTGCAAATTATTAACATACATATAATTATCTGATAACAGGATAAATATTATAATCCGATAAATTACTACTTAAATATTTTTAAAATCATCATTAGATAATAGATAATACAACTATTACGTACGATTACGTTGCACATTCTAAGGAATAACCCATGTCGTCACCGGTAGTTATCTTTAGATTAGAAATCATTATGTTGCAAAACAACTATCGACGACCAACACGTGGGCTGACCTCTAACCTCCCATGCCTTAGCGTCCCCGCCATAGATTACACACGGACTTCACGCCACAGCCAGAAACGTGCAATAAGAAGCTAGAAGCGGTGGCTGGCGTGGCTGCTTATGTACCGGTGCGGTGGCGCGCGCGGCAGCCACCGTTGTGGCCGCTTCTAGCTTCTCGTTGCGCGTTTGTGGCTGTGACGTGAAGCCCGTGTACATTTATTCAGCTTATGCTCATAGAAAACAGCGACTTGGTATGGAGACGCGTACGCATCCGTTCAGCTTTCCGCGTCTATTCAGCTTTCACGGGAAACGAGTAGAATATGAGGACAAATGTGTTTTTATCATGCGAGTGCTATCTGCCGCGTTCAGCGTTGTTCTGCCGCGCGGCGTACAACGTCTAACAACGCTTGTCGATAGTTTGCGACCTGTACTGTACACGCTTACGATGCTGTACGCGGCTGATAGAAGCTGATTAAGTGTAATCAAAATCGTTCAGCGAAACGCGAATGGCGCTGAATAAATGTGCGTTGACCCTTAGTTGAGAAAGATCCTGCCAACATTATTTGCAGTTGGCTACAAAAAAACATTTTCATTTCATAGGTATCAAAGGTATAGGGTTCAATCATAGCATGATATTCTCAGACATTATAATTGATCTGAGATGTTATTATTGTTTTTATTAAAGTTGAGTACGAGACTAGAAATAAACTATAAGTAGATATGTAGCAGCAAATAAACACTGGGTGGACGTTAACTACTAATTAATCACTTAAGATATTATCTAAGTAGAATAGATAGGTATACCTATTATTTACTAGGGGACTTTGATGGGATTAAGATATAGTCAGGGAATTAGGCGGTTCTTAAATAAAAATTGGAGCACATCTATTCTGATAATCAAGTTTTTCCCGAAGATAAACATTATAGTTTTTATATATAAGAAGATTACTGAACGTGAATAATCAACATTTGGAAAGAATACCCAGACACATCAGTATGGGGCGACTGATTGTGTTCTTTGCCATTTTGGCTGTGGGCTGCGGTGAGTACTAAGTCTAATTCAAAGTCACAACCCATAATATTGTCCCACTGCTGGGCTCGGATCTCCTCTCACAATGTGAGGGGTATGTAGGCCGTAGACTACCACGCTGGCCAAGTGCGGATTGGCAGATTTTACACACTTTTGGGAACATTATGAAGAACTCTCCGGTGTGCAGGTTTCCTTACGATGTTTTCCTTCATCGAAGCAAGTGATAATTTACTTGTAATATGCACATATTTTTTGAAAATTAGAGGTGCGTGCCTGACCAATGTCCAAACCACTAGGCTATCACTGCTATATTATATATACTACTGATACTGCAATATAAATTTTCATGTAATATTTTCTTTTTTTTCAGTTGAATCACTAGATTCCGGTTTGAGAGGTAAGATTTTTTTATATAGAATCCTAAATTCACATAACGTCCTCTGTTTACCATACACGTCAACTAACACGTATTCAAATTAAAATAAACTTAATGTCTCCATTGCGGAACAATAATATTAGAATTTATTCTACAATAAAGTATCAATGAACAAACTAGAATTGCTAACCTATTTTAGCCATTTTAACGCTCAATGTGCGTTTTCATTCTTTGAGCCCAACACAATGTAAACAAAAAATTTAAATTTTTTAACAGAATTTCTGTGTAACTAGCGAGACAATTTACTAAATTATCATTTTGAATTATAGTAAAATTCAACCTCGGCCTGTTGCCCGGAAGAAATTTCTTCTTCGACGTTCCCCGTCATGTGGACGATGCGTCTGCTAAGGAATGGTCTCCGATGCCGCGGCCGACCAGTCCTCTGCCTACCCTGCTCATGTACTGCGCCCCCGAGCTGGTAATCTGCGCTCTATATGACCCTGACACCAGATACGTGGGGGGCGTTCAAGTTGCTGTAAGTACTTTTCTGCCATCTGTCGTCTGATGTAGGTAACTTTAAATAAATAAATACCCGCAGTTTTCTTCAAAGCATGCGAACCACCAAGTAAGTGCGGGTATCTAAGTGATGGTTGCCAGAAGAGAAAGTGGTGTGTGGGTTTGTTACTTAGTTCTGTATTTCAATGGAGAAACATCAAATCTCACGGTTCCCTTCTATATGACGAGTGATAGTTGGTAGCTAGCCAGACAAATGAAGGAGCCCATCTGAAGTCCCAGAAGGAGAGAAATGGCGCCATTTTCTTGTTCATTGTCCTGTAGTGCGCATTAAGAGCTGGTAACATTGATTTGAACTTGAGGATGGATGACATCTCATATACATGTCTGTGCTTGCATCCAATCCCACTAATCGATTTCCCAAGAGTATTAGTGTAGTCTTTTATAGTTTCTCCATTTTTATTATTTCAGCTCCCCATGAACGAGTTCTCCAACGCGAGATTCGACTGGCCGACGCAAGGGTGGATTTCCTGGACGCCGCCCGGCAGTTCCGTCGTGTATATGACCAAGCAGCTGTATTTCATATCTGAAGGTTTGTTTTATGTTCGCATATCTTGCAATGGTACCTGAATAGCAGACGACTAATAAGGAGTAGATACGAGGAGTAGGGCCTTCAACCTTCAAGTAGTTTCAGGGACCTACCACTAAAATTACCATTATTAAAGAATAAAGAAATTTGGTGTCCTATTGGAGAGACCACAGAATGCAATTGCATTACCTACACGCAAAATGGAGGGTGCCGAATGACACTGCACGCCGCATACTTAGTAGATTCCTACGCTTAAGGCTGCAGTCTTGCAAAATTCACTCGCGGCGAATTATTTGTACAACTTTGTATTTTTTTTTCATACAAAGTAATGAAATATCATAAAATATTATTATTACACAAAAGTAACCATAATATAAGTAATAGCTAGTTATTTTTTTTAAGTTCATCTAGGTGGATTTTGTTAGGTAAATCAATCGTTAAATACAGCTCTTTCGCGCCCAACGTCATTTCGAGTTATGTTTGTAAGCTTACTTTATGGAAACAAAGAATTAATTTACAAATCTGTTCAGCGCATAATTAGCTCAACATTCTTGTCTTAAAAATGCGCTGAATAGTTTTTTCTAATTATCTTTCATTTTCTTAATTCAGACATAACAATTCCTTCAAAATTCTCGGTTTTTATCTCTTTACAAATGGTTTGTTTCATAATAACTATGCATCGTATGTATGTAAATAATTGATTATTTTAATGCCACGAGTTCAATAAAGCAAATACAAAAAAAAGTGCACCTAAATCACCTTACTCTAACAATAATAATAATCTCAAAAGACCTACAAAAAAAGAGTTTATAAACAAGAAATGCGAGGGAAATTCCTTAGTGGCCAATGCACGGCCGAAGCGTTCAGACGTGTAGTCCACGACGAATAAAACTGTTCCCTCTCACTCTAACCTTGCTCCGGCTCTGACGTAGATTGTGTATCGAAAGTTGCTCTACTTTATTATTTTTTTTTATAATTTTTTGCGTGTTTTGTAAATATTTGTATTTTAATAATAGTTTTTGTAAATATTTGTGTATCAGTAATAGTTTTGTACATAATTATTTGATTTCAATATGGATCGTAAACTTAAACAATATGCATCAACACGCCAGTGAGGTACATTAGTAGTAATTAGGGTTCGAACGATACTTTCGATACTGAGTAGGTATCGATACTTTTGTTCGCGATACTCGATACTGAGTACTCGATACTCGTACCTGGTAATTACTCGCAAGTACTCATATGAAACGTCGGTATCGAGTACTTTTAAAATACTGAGTACTTTTCAGTATTTTCATATGGAAAAAGATCAACTGTGGCCCGTTTTAGCGCTCGGACTAAACAGAAAGTGTCATCGGGACATGAAATTCACTGTTGACGACCTTTTTTTTTAGCTCTGAATGAATGAAGTTCAGTTTCGGGACCACTTGGTTAGTAAGGCTAAACTAACTGGAAGAAAATTGGGAGTGCTCAACAGAGCTAAGCAATACTTCACGCTTAAGCATAGACTAATGCTCTATAAGGCGCAAGTTCGGCCACACATGGAGTACTGCTCCCACTTTTGGGCCGGAGCCCCAGCTTGCCAAGTGGATCCGTTCAACCGAATTCAACGGCGAGCCATTCGTCTTGTCGACGAACCCAAACATGCAGACGGTCTGGATTTGCTCGAGTTGAGGAGAGATGTAAGCTCACTCTGCGTGTTCTACCGCCTGTATAATGTTCTGAAGAACTGTTTGGTTTAATCCCTGCGGTTAATTTTCGTCACCGCACATCTCGGTGTACCAGGTTCCTTCAACACCACCTGGATACCTGGTGTTTGTCCACAGTTCGGTTCTCGCGTAGTTTTCTACCTCGCACGTGTAAACTGTGGAACGAACTTCCTGCATGGGTGTTCCCTCCAAACTATGACATGGGGTCCTTCAAGAAGCGGGTCTATTGTCTTCTTCGTGGCCGGCAACGCATTGGTGACGCCCCTGGTGTTACTAATGTTCATGGGCGGCGATGATCACTTACCATCAGGTGACTCGTCTGCTCGCTTGCCTACACAAGGCATAAAAAAATCCTTGTGAGTACTCGATACTGAGTAGTATCGATACTTCAGAACCGATACTTTTTTGGTATCGATACCTTACCCATCGATACCACACGAGTACTCGGTATCGATACCAGAGGCCGATACTTCGAACCCTAGTAGTAATGCTATCGATACTATATAAATACCTAAAAACGGTTCAACTAGTTCGTTATAGACTGTAAGTAGAACTATATAACTATATAGTTATCAGACTGTTAGTAGAACTCATAGTTAATATAACTTGTCTTCTAAAAATATAGTACATAGTTATATCAATTCCTACATTTTTTCCTCTTTATTTTCTTTAAGAAGGAGCTAATAAGAAAGAAAGAAAGAAACATTTATTCCGTCATGAAAATAACATGGTACATGGGTTACAAGGTTAAACTACGGTGAAAGAAAAAGTACTAACAAAATGTAACCCTTTACTAAATTATTGCTTGACATGAAACATAGAAAATTTAGCGGGTACCATGTCACCTGACGAAAAAGGACTACCCTCTGCCTGTGCCATGGAGCGGCTAGGAACCAACTCGGCTGCTGATTTACAGTGTAGTCCCCTTTTTAAACGCTTTTATTTAGCTTCACTTCGGAGCATCAAAGCATCAAAGCATCAAATCTTGTAACGTTAATTTGAATGACTTCCCTTTAATGAAAATTGATGAAATTTGGCAGACATGTGTATTTCCGATAACAATACACGAAAATCATATTTTAAACTAATTTTCATTGTTTATTTGTTGTTAAATTAAAAAAAACGATTTTCAGACTTTAGACGCATAATTCTCTATGTTCTATTTTACGTAGAGACTTGAAATTTTCACAACTTGTAGCTAATTTTATAAACTAAACATTGAAATAAAAGCGTTTAAAAAAAAAAATTTTTTTAGGATTCAACTTATTCGTGTAGTTTCACATGTGGCGTCAATCTTATTAATATTGTATATTAATATTATTTTAGAAGCAGGTATTGACCTGCCAAAAGTTGAAGATAATTTACAACTTAATTATTTATTTTATTTAATTTTATGTGTATATGATTAAATGATACTTATTAGGGATATAATATTATAAAGTGGGAAATAAATAATTATACAAACTATAAAACATACAGAACAAGTGTTCATAACAAGTGTACATGTATACAACTACACATCTTAATATGTTTAAAGGGGGTTTTTGTTGTCATGTTATTGCGCTTCAATTGATATACACCTATAGCTTACACCTATATCCATTTAGGGCAAATATTACCAATTATAAACAAGAAGTGATTTCAACGAAAATATAATTTCACGCTGTACTATATTATCACCCCTATTGAACGTTGAGAATACCAGATTGTAATACTAGATTAATTACAACATCTATACCAGGCATTCAAAGCATCTATACTAGCAACAAGGTGATTATTTTACCAAAAATTGGTGTGACCGTATCCGGTAAATTCCACCAGATCCGGTATACGTAAAAAACGTCGGACCCGGCCGGATTACCGGATCCGTTTTTCCTTATTGCAATCCCTAGTTCTATCATATTATTATATACCTATCACGTCTGTGGAGTTTCGCTAGCTAATTTAATTTGAAATGAAATGAAATGAAATGAAATAATCTTTATTCATGTAGGTATCACTGATACTCTTATGCACGTCATTTTTTTTAATCTACCAGCTTTTCGGAAAGGTGCTTTGTCATGGAGGAGAAGAAAAGCCGTAAAGAAACTCCTCAGCACATCTTTTAAAACTAAAACTTATATCTATTACAAAAATAGGTATTCTCTAACCTGTGCAGAACTGGTTGCCTAGCTAGTCATTTCCAAGCATCCTTGTCATTTAAATATTCATTTATGCTATAGTAGCCCTTGCCTAAGAGCTGAGCCTTTACACGTTTCTTAAAAGATTCCACTGGTAAGTCACGTATTTGTTTTGGGACTTTATTATAAAATTTTATACCTAGTCCCATAAAAGAACGTTGCACTTTAGAAAGACGGTACGAAGAGGTAGCCAATTGATGCATCCTTCTTGTTTGACGATTTGAAAAATCACAATTTTGTTTATATGCAGTTATTATATGTATATTTATACATTATTATTATATGTATATGTATACAGTTATTATGTCTATATTTGTTTAAATTTGACTCGCAAGGACTCCCTTGATTTTAGTTTATAAATAGCTCTAATGGCTCTTTTCTGTAATATAAAAATTTGTTCTATACCGGCTGCTTTGCCCCTGTAGTTAGGCCCTAAACATGAATAATATAACTACTTACCTTTGGATTCTATTTCTCTTCATCACTTCTACGTTGGCACCCAATTTTCCATGCATTTTTTGCATTTGGTGCATTTTTTGTGTTTGCTTTATTGAACTCATGGCATTAAAATAATCAAATTTTTTCATACATACGATGCTTATTTATTATGAAACAAACCATTTGTAAAGAGATAAAAAACAGAGAATTTTGATGGAATTGTGACCTCGGAATTAAGAAATGAAAGATAATTAGAAAAAAATATTCAGTAAATTTTCAAGACAAGAATGTGGAGCTAATTATGAGCAGAACAGATTTGTAAATTAATTCTTTGTTGCCATAAAGTAAGCGCACAAACATAACTTTTTTTTTTCTTGTGCTCTTATGTATATTATTGTATGGTGTACAAACAATAAAGTGTTAAATAAATAAATAAATAAATAAATAACTCTAAATTACTTTGGGCGCGAAAGACCTGTATTTGATTTACCTAACAAAATCCACCTAGATGAACTTAAAAAACTTAAAATAACCAGCTATTACTTATATTATGGTTATTTTGTGTAATAATAATATTTTATGATATTTCACTACTTTGTATGAAAAAATGTACAAAGTTGTGAAAATAATTCGCCGCGAGTGAATTTTGCAAGACTGCAGCCTTTAGATTTTCTATATTGGGGATACTATAGAACACAAAAACACAGACAACTCTTCTATAGAAAAAAAAATACTTAGTAGAGCAACTTTCCGAACTAGTCAAATAATTACGCTATGTAGGATGAATGCGGGGACTGCGGGGAGCCTACGTGCAGACGCTTGACGTTTGGACTAGCCGCACGCGATTCTTATTTTGTGAACTACGAGACTAGGCCCTTAAGGGACGTCACGGAGACAAATATAGTGAGGGATATACCTAGATATACCTAGTATTCTCCTCGGGATGAACCCTGTAGGCATTGAATGGGTACCAAGATAACATAATTATTCAATCATAAAACACAAACAATATAAAATCTATATCTAAAACTTAAATATCCCATCATTCTAGTATGTTTGTCATAATTCTTTAATTTACATTCTGTAGCTACCCTACTGAAGAGTCCGGAGGAGCGCATGCAAGCAGCGCAGAAAAACGAGGTCTTACAAGAGAAATCGGTGTGGCCCATGGGCTTTGACCAGAAACTCATGGAAGTTCCCACAGACGTTGATGGAATCGTCAACGCTAATTTCACTAAGCAAGCTTGTATTCCTTGGATGGGTGAGTCAATCTTACCTAATAAGCTTATACAAGACGCACAAGCACTTTTGTAGATATCTTATTAAAAGTAAGAAGTCACGAGCAGGTAAGTATGTATAGGAACGTTAGTATATTAGTTCATTGGTCTAGGAAGATTTTATTACGGCGGCGTGGTATAATAAGCATTAATCAATAAAATTCTCGAAAAGGTAGTGATTAGGATTTGAGACTCCTCTAGCAGTAGCAGACATGGGTACCCTAATTAGGATGAGCCATGAAATTAGGCAAATAAATCTACTGATATTGATAACATTATGGAGGTAGGTATGTACCTAATTAAATTTATTTGTAGTAGGTACTTACCTTATGCAATCAATTAATTAGATCTAATTTTATTCATTCAGATAGCTATCTATCTGTAATAAAAATGTATTGTAATATCCACATCCTAATTAAATAACCTATACTTAGGTATAAGCGCTACAATCCCTAAGACAGCAAAATGGTGTATTTGCCCGATATGGAGAGTCAACTGACTGCCTGGAGGACTGTAGCCAGTTGGTTATCCCTCTCTTCGGGAACGCATCGCTGATGTGTCTGATGATATATTTGTGTGTGTTATCCATGGACGACGGTGGCCACTTACCATCAGGCGGATTGTCAGCTTGTTTGGCGGCAAGTTACATTAAAAAAACTTATTTTAGGAACTGCACCATGGAATCATAGTTCACGTCTCACGATGTCAATTATTTACATTACAGGTCAGCATTACTACTATAAAATGACTGAGGAAACAACGTGTGCAGCAGATACTATGCTGAATTGGTTCCCGTTAGTCAGCGACGGGAAAATTATCGGCATGGGTTTGGTGACGTTCGGAGCCCTGGAAGAGAAGTCTGGACAGAGGTTCTATTTCGAAAGGCCCCCAAGAGTGGCAGTTCAGGTAAGAAGATTCACATGAATAGGTATGAGTAGGTATAAGTGTGCGCCCAGAGTGATCTCGCGATGACTAGGGTGTAAGCGGGCGCGACGGCTGGGGCGTTCTGTGGCCACATTGCTAAGCGTTAGACATATTGTCAGGTGTTGCAAACTATGGATGAAGATTTGGTACTTTTACTAGATAGTCCCATCCTGAGATGGGAGGTACTGAACACAAGAGACGGTGTGCACGAAATACCTAAATAAAAGCAGAGAAATAAATGGTGAATTTTTTAATTTATATAAAGAATTGAAATTGTACGCGGCTACAAAGTTGTTTGAGTACACTCGATTGCCTCTTTCATTTGAGTAGGTAGGTACATCCTGAGTAAAATATCTCCTAAAATAACGAAAGAAAATACGAACTTTCGCAAAACTCCGGGCGACTAGACAGAACCTGCCGCGCATGCCAAACATGATCAAGTGTACTTGTCAAGTCTGCAGTTTAACTACAGTTAACTTGACTTTGTAGTGTGACTTGACTATTATAAGTATAATAATAGTATAATAATAAGTATTATAATAAGTAGTAATAGTATAATAATAAGTATTTGGCCAGATAGCTTACCGTGGCCATACACGATCAAGTATAGTACTGGATGCCGCGTCAAGTCCGCTTGATCAAGTACACATGATCGTGTATGGCCTCCATTGTGGCCATAACTAAATTATAGCTACTAGGTATGGTTTTATTTGGGTATTTTGAAAAAGTTTCAAAATTACTTGTTTACGATAAGTTTTTCTTACTTCTGTTGCTTTATATGTGTAAGGGACTAAGGGTAAGGGTATGTTTAAGATATTTTTTTAAATCGCATCGGGCTTTCATGACATTATGATTTCATACAAATGCGGCGCGTTCGGCGCGGATAAATGTGCGTTTAGCATTATCCTCCATAGTCCGCATAATTTTATTTAATTGGGGATCTTTAATTTACGATTAGGTGTATGTTTTTTTTGTAAATACAAGTTGTATGTTTGAGGTACCTATCCAATATATTTATTTTCAGGCGATCGTCCCCCACGGTCCCCAATGTCTTTACCAGCTGGCCCAAGAACCCACCCTGACCACGATGCACATCTACTTCATTGATAAACCCTGGCTGGTGTATTGTCCACTGTTCGATTAAGATGATGAGTTACCTATTGTTTGTATTTAAATAAATAAAATAAATATGAAGTTAAGTTTCAGTTTGCATTATTTTTTATCTTCTCCTTAAACATTACCTATTATTTGTATTAAGAAAACAATACTGACGACCTGCGTGGCGCAATGGTTACCATGCCGGATCGCCGCGCCAAGGGTCCTGGGTTCGATTCCCAGCGAGGCAGAAATTTGAATGATGAGTTTGAATTTCTGTTCTCGGTCTGGGTGTGAGTGTCCTTGTCTTGTGTGTTGTCCATGGTACCCACGACACAGGGAATCCTAGTGTGGGGCTATGAGTGTGAAGCGTTATTATTATTATTAATACTTCAGACTATACTGTACCACAAAATAGAGATACACAGAAGTACAACTCTCTATAACGAGCATGCATTGCTCGCACAGACAATGTTCATAGCACGACGCATAGCACTTGCTTCATGTTGGTCCCTATGTCCTGCTCGGAAACTGGAACCTCTTGGCCAGGAATACTGCCGGTGTTTGGCAACTGTGCTGTTGGAAAACAGTGTATGTAGATCTGTGGTCTCCTGATCCAATGATAAAAGACGAGATAATGAGACTTGTGATCCTTAATGATAATAATATTGAAATCATTTGTGAACTTAATCATTACACTCTGAACATGAATAATCATATTATTATGTACCTAATTTGCAAGAGTGCAAGAAGTGATAAGACATCCTAAAAACCCACAAACTTATAACAATGCTATATTTGCCCCATGACATTCCAAGCTGGGAATCGAACTCAAGACTGAGTGAATTAATTGGCCTAAAAGACTCATACTGAAGAATTGCTGATGTTCATGAGCTGAACATTTTCGCTCATGAACATCAGCAACATAAAAGACATCACTGATGTGTTGCTAGCAAAGAAATGGTGAAGAAAAAGAAAGAACTGGCTCTTGAGCCCCTCTTGACCCGGAACATGAGTTGTTTGGTGGTTGACTCATGTTCAAGGGTGGTAGCTATCCAGGCGATCCCCATGGAGAAATAATAATAGTAATAATGGTATTGATTAGCAATTAAAATCTATATTACAAATTTATATCGGTAATCAATATTACCAATATAAATGGTAATATTTAATTTAATTTGCGGGGATCTACCTCCAGCTGACCGGATTTAGTCACCTCTTACGACACCCATCGTTGGATTGGGGTTAGTATTCTAAGCCGCCCCAATATGGCTGACCCCAACATTTGTTATAGTGATATTAAATGCAACTGAGATATTAACTTAAATAAAATATTTAACAAAAACTACAGATATAACATAAAGTATAAATATTTATTTAGATGCTTTTAAACTCTTGACACTTTCTTCTAGCAGTTGTATTCTCCTCTTTTTTTCATTTAAAACTTGAACAAACCGTCCATATAAAGTTGATTCTAACAAAACTTTATTATCGGTTAACTCACTTAATCTTTGTATGTATGTTTCCAGGTCCAACCTTAGATTATTAATTGTTTCCTTTGCCACTTCAACATCTGACTTAAGACTGTTATTTTTCTGTAATAAAATGTCTATCAATATATCTTTAGGAGTAGGAACTTCATCTCGTTGAACGGGGACAACACCATGTAACTTTAACGCACCTTCATATTGCTTCTTCCATGCAAAACTGGCTGAATTTAAGTCATCAGAATTTTGGGTGAAATCAAAGATGTAATCTTGAGAATTTCCACTCAAACAATTCTTGACATTTCTGTTATATTCTTCCTTAGTTTCATCTAGTTTCATTATTCTTGTAGAAGCTAATTCATTTGAATATGTACCCGTCCAAGTGTTATCTTCATAAAATACTTGAATATAAAAAAGATCCTTGTTGTCGTCTCTCCACAATAATTTAAAATACATAGGCTTGTTTTTGACATAACATTTGGTAACAATTTCTTGTTCAATTTGTAATTTTGAATCCATATTTTGAGTATTCTGAGTTAGGCATGTGATAATAAATTTATTTATTTAGTTTTATTATATTAAATTAGAAATGTTATAATTTAATTACACAGTGCACTTCATTATATTCAATAACATCAATTTGGAGTAGGTAAACATTTCTAACTTTGTAAAAAACTTTTCGTTTTTACTAGAACTCTGTCAATACTTTTTTGGAAATAATAGATTTTAACTGTTTTGTTAAATTTAATAATTATATATAAGATTGATTTAAAACTTTGAAAGTTAATTGACGGAAATTCCGTCACGGAATGAATAGTCATTAGTCAAGTCAACAAACAACAATTGTTAATTCCCCTCCCCCATTTAATAAGTTACTCTATGGTCTAAAGTCTAAACTGTCATGAAACTGTCTACTTGACAGTTGACTTTTTTTCTATTAAAACCATAGAGTAAATTTGTATTTATTGAAAACAGAATTTATTCAAAGGAGAAAAAGCGTCAGCCAAAAGACAAACCAAGAAGTTTTTATATTTAAATGCTAATATTACAATGCATGATTTAATGAAAGAAAAACTGCTCACATAAGTAAGATCCTTGTGCTCATAGCAGTCACAGCTTACAACAGTACATTAGATCAAAAAAAAAACGAAAACAATAAAAAAAATATTGAATGTTTCAGTTCCCGCCAATTTAGTTACAATTTTATTGTTCTTTGAATTATTTTTATACGGCACGCGCCATATTTAAATTTTAAATCAGTCTGAAATGGCTTTCTCCTTGTTCGCGTGAAGTACAATTCAAATAATTCGTTATGGACTCAAGTCTCAACCTTGGATAAACCTTACTTCTATACCTAGTCCTTGCTTGCAGACTCCATAGAGTTTCAGTCACTAAAGAGAACCTGTGAGAACAAGCTTCGAAGAGTTCCACGGAAGATAGATCACGTGACATTAGATGAATATAGACTGCGTCCTATGACCTATCATATAGGTTGTATTGTACACACATACATACAACAACAACTTAATCAAGAATCGGCTTATAAAAACTACAAAGTCTAAAAAATATTATACATATAACTAAACTAACCAAAGACTATTTTTCTATTCAGAGGTTCGTTTGCGAAATATTCGGCTTCCTTTTGTTAAAAATCAAATTTCAGGTCATCCTCTGCCAGCTATGCCTAGCTTAAACCCATTAACGGCCCAGCCCTAGTGAGGACGGAGCCACGGATTCTCCTCTTAAGGAGGCCTTGCTCTAATATGTTGTTAGTGCTGCTTAGTGGCCAACTACAGTGCTGGATTTAGGCCTAGGCCCGTGAGGCCCGGGCCTAGGGGCGCCATGATTTTGGGGGCGGCAAAATTTTCAGAACCCCAAAAACTTATGAGCGGTAAAATATCAGAATTATTTGTACTAAAAATATTTTTCTGGATTATTGTCACTTCAAATTAATAAAAATTTATAAATTATTTTAAATTTTGAGTTCACCTTTTAATTTGTCGGTGCAATATGATTTTTTTTTATGGAAATAGCCGGCAAACGAGCTGACGATTCACCTGATGGTATGCTATCGCCGCCTATGGACATCAGCAACACCAAAGGCATCACTGATGCGTTGCCGGCCAAGAAAGAAAGAAGAAAAAGAAAGAAAGAACTGGCTCTCAAGCCCCCAGCCGGAACACGACGAGTCGTTTGGCGACTGACTCATGCTCGAGGGTGGTAGCTATCCAGGCGAACCCGTGGAGAAATAATAATAGTAATAATGGTATTAATTAACAATTAAAATCAATACTACCAATATAATCCCTCCGAGGGCCCTTCCACCAGCGGGCTGGATTTAGTCTCCTTTTAAGACACCCTTCCGGCGTGGAATTAGGGTTAGTATTCTAAGCCGCCTCAATACGGCTAAAATACAACCTTGTTGGAAGTTTCACTTCAAAAATGCACTAAAAAAATTTCGTGGTCGTCGTAATGACATTTGACCATTTCCATCAAATTTAACTGGCAATATTTGGCTCCTGGATATTTTTTTTGGTTTTTTCACATTTCGAATAGCCCAGCCAAAACTATTGCTGGGGGCATTAATGATGCATAAGAAAGTTGTTTGATTGTACATGGTGGTTATGGGAAAAATATGAACCTCCAAAAATTCAAGATGGCGGCCACTCTGCGATTATGATATTTTTTCATACTTTAATAAAATTTTAGGTTGAATGTCACTATAAAATTAAAAAAAAATTGGAAAAACAAGATGGCTGCCAAGATATTTGAGTTTGAAGTTTTTAAATTTTCGAGGTGACTGCGGGATCGGATTGCAGTGGTTTTTTTTTAACGTTTTTGCGATATTTTTTCTTTATTGGCTTGGGTCGATCCTCAATTTTGCCGTTTGGGGTATATTTTATTTGTTGACAAGGTGGCCGACGCCAATTTTTGTTTTCTTTTGTTGGCGACATTTGAGAAGTTCCTTTTGTTTCAGCCGTTTGTGTAATTTGATTTAACTACAGCATTGTCAGGTTTGGCTTTTCTCTTTGTTCATACAATTTTTTGGACTTTCTATTCAAAAATATAAAAAGTACAAGGAAAGTTTAATTTTTAATAAAATTTGATAAAATTTTTCGTGGTTTTCATAATGACATTTGAACATTTTCATCTAAATCACCTGGCAACACTGGGAGCCAGAAATTATTTAACTTTTCGAGAAGTTGAGTGAAATCTATAGATCAGGGATATGAAAATGTATGTAAGATATTTCTGCATTAAAATAGTCATTTTCAAAAAACTATAAAATGTCATCGTTGCCGTTGCTATACAAAAAAATTAAATTTTTCATAAATATTATTTTTGGATCAAATATTTCCTCATTATAATGTATAGGACGTTTGTAGGTACTGATAATTTGTGAATTTTGGTGAAAAAAATTTTATGTTTCCATATTTGCCATACAAAAATTATTACTTTCATACAAATGTGTTCATTTTTCGAATTTTGAGGCTGTTGTGACTTGTTTCCATTTGGTGTCTTCATAATGTATGAGGTGTTTGTAGGAACTGATAGTTTGTTAATAATGATGGTGAAAAAATATTTTGATGTTTCCATACGAAAAATAATATTTTTCATACAAATGTATTTTTGCACGATGTATTTCAGGCCGTGGCGTGTTGTCTCCTTTTGACGTCAGTTCAATGTAAGCGGCGTTTGTCGGTACTAACTGATCATATAGTACAGTCAATAAAGTAGTTGTAGAGTGCGTGAGCGGGAACCTAAGCAATTTCTTCAGAAACTTATTCAGGGTGCTTAGGGGGATAACATACTAAAAGTCCCCGCGTCTAGGAGGTGAGCCGGAGGGAGGGGGGGGTTACAAAGGTCTCAATTTTAGGTTTTTCGCCAATATCTCAAAAACGGTGCGTTGTAGCGAAAAATGTTCTATGATGAAATGAAAGCTTGTAAAATTCTCTATAACTTTAATTCTGTACACTTTTTCTGTATCTCCAACCGTTTTTAAACTACACGCTCCAGAAATGTCGAAATTAAAGTAATTTAGCGTGATAACCATTACCTGATGCGAAAATTATCTTAAAATTTATAGTAACCTAAGCTGGGAGTACCTCCACGTAGTAAAGGCAGTAACAGTAAGAAATCGCGTTTTTTATAACAGTCGATAACTGAGCAGAGGCGGGAAAACAATCATGATATTGATGACGATTTCTTTTCGCTCAATATGTTTAATGCTCGCTGTAGGAAACGCGACCTTATTGGCTAAAACTCCTATTGATATTGTATACTTGCCTTCGGGCTTATGTTATTATAGGTTTTCGCAATTTTATTTTGTCTGGCACGGTAGCCTAGCCGGTAACGCAGGGGGGCAGCCACAATATATTCTTTTCAGATATTATTAGTAACACAATTGGGTTATCCAACATGAGTACTAATAAGAGTCCTGTATGCATTTTGTATGACGAGAATGTCGTTGAAGGAAGTAACGATGTCTCTGAGGGAAAGGAAAGGGAATACTGGGTCGTATTAAAGCTAGTAAGGAAAGGAAAGACGGCAAATATCGAAGTTTCCTTGACTTGACATCCCTTTTGATTTACATCAGTTGTCGTAAAAATGACATCCGAATTGATACCATTAAAAAAGACGTTAGGCAGGCATCTTTATCTAATGAAGAGGCAGGGCAGTCGCAGCTCAGACCTTCTGCTCCACCATTTGCCTTCAAGAATAATTGTTTTTTATGTGCATATTGCCTTAATGAAGATATAAAAAAGCCTTTTAACAAAAACAAACAAAAAAACGAGTATCTCATCGTGGGAAAGTAATCCATGTAAGCAAATATTTCTTCCATAGCCTCTACGACATGGGTATCTCTAGAGATCTCAGTTTTGTAGAGTTTTGGGTAACTGACAGGCTTCACAAGTGAGTAATAGTGTCTTCGTGATATTTTGCTCCTTCAGCAACAATATCGGTAATGCAGGAAAAAATATCAAGAACTTCGTTACCCCAGGCATCATTTCTCGAAGAACATACCTGCTTAATACAATATTTAGCAGCTAGAGTCTCAACTGAATGTACAACCCGCCTTTTGTTCAAAGGCTTTTTTATATCTTCATTAAGGCAATATGTACATAAAAACAATGATTCTTGAAGTCAATTGGTGCAGCAGAAAATCTGAGCTGCAACGGAACTGCTTCTTCATTATATAAAGATGCCTACCTAACATCTTTTTAATGGTATCAGTTCAGGTGTCATTTTTACGACAGCTGATGTGAATCACGCTGTTATTACACTGAATAACTTAAATTGCTACATTTCTGAAGCGTGTAGTTCAAAAACGGTCGGAGATACGGAAAAAGTGTACAGAATTAAAGTTATAGAGAATTTTATAAGCTTTCATTTCATCTTAGAACATTTTTCGCTATAACGCACCGTTTTTGAGATATTGGCGAAAAACCTAAAATTGAGACCTTTGTAACCCCCCCCTCCCTCCGGCTCACCTCCTAGACGCGGGGACTTTTAGTATTTTATCACCCTAAGCACCCTGAATAAGTTTCTGAAGAAATCGCTTAGGTTCCCGCTCACGCACTCTATACCCTCTTTTTGGAGGAAAAATGTTTCAGTGTTCCCATATAAAAATATTAATTTTCATATCTTTGGTTTTATCTTCATATTTTTAGTTTAAATGTGTATTTTGTGTCGAATATTTCAAACTGTTCCCATTGAATGGCATTACAATATAGGAGGCGTTTGTTAGTATTAACGGCTATTAAAATATATCAATGACTAATTTTTCAGTGTTGCCCTACAAAAAAAAATAAACAAACCAAAAGTATCTTGAAACCGAATATATCGCAAACAGACCCCTGAATCGAAAAATAAATTTCACAGACCAATGATATTTTTGAAAGAACTATTTATCTATACTAATATTATAAAGAGGAAAGATTTGATTGTTTGCATTGAATAGGCTCCGAAACTACCGAACCGATTTGAAAAATTCTTTCACTGTTGGGAAGCTACACTATCCCCGGGTGACATAGGCTATATATATTTTTTTTTTTACTATTTTTCCCGAAACGAAGTGAGGGCTATTTCCTAGTATTTTATATATTTATTCTGCAGTTCGCGCCCCACGAAAACCTAGTACAGTATATTGAAATAAATAATTTTAATTTAAAACTATAAACGATTATTATATAAACTAATAAAACGTTGTATTTAAGTTAGTAAAATTTGATACATAATAATTCAAATTTAAAAATATTGCATGTTTATTTTCAATAGTCACCTCCTCATAGAGCAAAAAGGGCGGCATATCTTATCGGGCCTAGGGCGACATCAAACATAAATCCGCCACTGGCCA